>CM021103.1:642407246-642499047 GCA_007115665.2 Sequoiadendron giganteum | reverse complement strand
AAGTCTCTCCCTCCTACCCCCTCTCCCTCTCTCAGGTTTCTCTCTCTCACTCACTCCCTCTATCTCTCCCCTCTACCCTTAACCCTCTACCTTATAGATTGGATCTTCAACCATCATCTATCTCTATCCCTCACTCCTCTTCTCTATTTCTCTCTATCCCACTTCTCCCTCCCTCTCTTCCCTACTCCATTAACCCTATACCCTCAAACCTTAAACCCTTAAAAACTCAACCCTAAACCATTAACCCTTAACCCTTAAACCCTTTACCCTCTACCCTCAATCCAATACCCTCTACCCTCTACCCTATACCCTCAACCCTTAAACCCTTAAACTCAAGTAAAATTTCTACCCTAATCCTTGAACCCTAAACCCTTAAACCCTCAAATGTCAACCCTCTACCCTCTACCATATATATTGGACCCTCAACCCTAATCCTTCAACCTATACCTCAAACTGCATTCCCAATTTCATCGACTTGGCAAGCTAGAGTAGAGGGTTTAAGGGTTTAAGGGTTAAGGTTTGAGGGTCGAGGATTAGGGTTAGAGGGGAGAGAGATAAATGGAGTGAGTGAGTGAGAGACTTGAGAGAGGGAGAGGGGGTAGGAGGGAGAGAATTGAGAGAGATAGAGGGTAGGGTTTCAGGTTTAAGGGTTAAGGGTTTAGGGTAGAGGCTTATGGGTAGAGGGGAGAGACAGACAGACAGACAGACAGACAGAGAGAGAGAGAGAGAGAGAGAGAGAGAGAGAGAGAGAGAGAGAGATAGAGACAGAGACAAAGAGGGAGTGAGTGGGAGAGAGACTTGACAAAGGGAGAGGGGCTAGGAGGGAGATACTTGATAGAGATAGAGGGTAGAGGGTTAAGAGTAGAGGTTTTAAGGGTTTAGGGTTTAATGGTTAAGGGTTTAAGTTTAAGGGTAGAGGGGAGAGAGATAGAGGGAGTGAGTGAGAGCAAGATACCTGAGAGAGGGAGAGGGAGTGGGAGGTAGAGACTTGAGAGAGAGGGACCGAGAGCAAGAGGGATGAGTGGGAGAGAGATAGAGGGTAGATAGAGAGATTTCTCTATCTAGGGTGAGAGGGAGACTTGAGAAGAGGGGGAGGGGTGGCAGGGAGAGACATTAGAGAGAGAGTGTGTTATCTACTTAGGGTGGGAGGGATAGAGTTGAAAGCGAGGTAGAGATGGAGAGAGAGGGGGGATAGAGATAGTTATGTAGTTAGGTTGGGAGTGAGAGACTTAAGAAAGGAAGAGGGGGTGGGAGAGGGAGACCAAAGAGAGAGAGAGATGGAGTTATCTAGTTAGGGTGGGAGACAGAGACTTGGGAGAAGGAGAGGGAGTGGGAGAGAGAGACCCGAGAGATAGGGGAGAGAGAGAGAGATTTCTCTAGTTAGGGTGGGAGGGAGAGACCTGAGATATGGAGACGGGGTGGAAGGGAGAGAGAGGGAGAGGGACAAATAGGGAGTGGGAGACAGATAGATAGATAGATATATATAGAGAGAGATAAAGATAGATAGATATGGAGAGATACTGAGGGGGTGTGACAGAGAAACAAGAGAGAGAGAGAGAGAGAGTTTGTTCTCTAGTTAGCATGGGGAGAGACTTGAGAGAGGGGGAGGGGGTGGGTGGGAGAGACTTGAGAGAGAGGTGGGGTAGGAGGGAGAGACTTGAGAGAAGGGGAGGGGTTGGGAGGGATATAATTAAGAGAGAGGGAGGGGGTGGGAGGGATATACCTAAGAGAGAGGGAGAGAGATGGAGAGGCAAAGAGGGAGATAGGAGGGAGAGACTTAAGAAAGGGAGAGAAAGAGAGACCTGAGAGAGAGAGAGAGTTCTCCAGTTAGGGTGGGAGGGAGAGACTTGAGAGAGGGAGAGGGGGTGGAAAAGAGAGACTTGAGATATAAGGGCTAAGAGGAAGAGAGAGAGAGAGAGAGATTCTCTAGTTAGGGTGGGAGCGAGAGACTTGAGAGAGGGAGAGGCGGTGGGAGGGAGAGAACTGGGAGAGAGAATGGGAGAGGGAGTGGGAGAGGAAGAGAGAGAGGGGGGGGGTGAGGGAGAGACCTTAGAGAGAGACATAGAGAGTGTGTGCGTTCTCTATTTAGGGTGGGAGGGAGATACTTGAGAAGAGTTGAAGAGTGTGGGAGGGAGAGACCTAAGAGAGGAAGAGGGGACCTAGGAGGGAGAGACCTAAGAGAGAGAGATAAAGGGAGTGAGAGATATACCTAAGCGAGAGAGAGGGGTGGGAGGGATAGAAGGAGGGATACACCTGAGAGAGAGGGGGTTCGACCTAAAGCCTAAACCATAAACCATAAACCATAAAGCCTAAACCCTAAATACTAAACCCTAAACCCTAAACCATAAAACCTAAACTAAAGAGAGAGATGGGGGAGGGAGAGTGTGTGAGAGAGAGAAACACAAAGGGAAGGAGGAAGGTTGGGAGATTAAGTGAGAGGGGGAGAGGGAGAGGGAGAGTGAGAGGGAATGAGGGAGAGAGAAGTAGAGAGAAGTATATAGGGAAGGAGAGATAGAGAGTGGGGAGGAGGGAGGGAGAGAGATAGAAGTATAGAGGGGAGGAGGGAGGGATAGAGGGAGAGAAGTGAGATGAAGAGAATGAGAGAGAGAGGAGGGAAGGAGGAAGGTGGAGAAATTGAGAGAGAGAGGAGGGAGGGTGAGCGATAGGTAGAGAGGGATAGTTTAGATAGAGAGAAATAGAGAGGTAAGGTGGTTGGGATGAAGGAAGAGAGAGAGGAGGGAGGGAGAGAGAGAGGTTGTGAGAGATAGGTTAGATAGATTGAAGTAGAGAGGGAAGGTGGGTGGGAGGAAGGAAGAGAGAGAGGGGGAGATAGAGAAAATTAGAGGAAAAGAGGGAAGGAGAGAGGGATGGAGGGGGAGAGAGAGCCTAGATAGATAGAAGTATAGAGGGAAGGGGAGAGTGTGTGAGAGAGGTCTAGAGCATAAGGGATAAAAAATGTGTGAGATAGAGAGAGAAAGATGATACAACTTGTTGATTACTAAAATTTGACATGCTGATTACTGAAATTTGACTAAGTCTAAATTTTTTGAGATTTTCCAAAAACTAGAATTTACATTGTAACTCCTAGAGATCGAAAACCACTCTCAAACATCCTGCCTATATACATGAAATATAACTTAAATTATAATAAAGTAAACATCCATATATAAATATCAACTTATACTTAAATGTTTATTTCATGTATATAGTTTCCCTAAAAGATAACAAGAAAAAAGAGACAAGAAAAAAAGAAGATTTTTTTTTCAATGTAGACCAAAACACGGGCGCATTATAACACGCTCGCGTTTTGGAAATGTTTTTTTTATTTCAAAAAATGCACAGTTTTGGAACTCAAAATGCGTGCATTTTTTGAAATTTAAACCATAACGCGAGCGTGTTATAACGTGCCCATGTTTTAACACACCCACATTATGCTCGGTAATGACCGAGCCTAGGCTTGGTCATTACCAAGCCATAACGTGAGCACGTTTTAGTATAACGCATTTGCATTTTCGCTATTTCGGGATGAAAAAGTAAGTTGTCCACGAAATTTCTACCCATTTCCATGCACCTGCCCTACAACTTTAGAAAGTAATCTCTTACAATCCTCCATGATTTATTTTTCCATTTATCCAAAATAACACATTATACCAATATATTAGTTGTCTTTAAAGCAAAATTTTTACTTATATTTTTATTTTATTTTACTTAATCCACACCAACATTTAAATAGTATCCAATTAAATTTATTTCAAGAGAACTTAGGTTACTCATCAATTTACAAAGGAATTATAATAAGTCTACATACTATTTCTTTCGAGTGTTAAAAAGAAAACCACTCCTCATCCTCATACACTTATTTTATACATGTTTACAAAATATTTTCTTCTCCATGTCACAATAAGATCAAAAAATCTTTACATAAACTTGCCATGTTACAACTTGTACATAAAATGACACAAATAACATTTGAGGACACTATTACCATACATGCCCAAGAACAAGGCTTCCTTTTATTACAAATAATATTATAAAGATAAAAATTTTTATAAGAACATAAAGTATACTTTATCTTTATAATCTTTAATTTTACAATAAGACACTTGTCTTCGATATTACAACAATATATAAGAATATAACAAATGAAACATAAAAGAACGAGGCTTGCTCACCACCCTACCTTAATGGCATCATGAAGCCTCATGGGCTCTATTCATACCCCTAAGAAAGAAATAAATGGCTACCAATGATATTGGTGGGGAGACTAACAAGAATAGTTTATTTATGATTTTATTAACTACCCATTCACCAAACCACTCTAGGTTTCCATACATAAATATTTGGTCTCTTCCCTAACTTTTTTTGACAAATTTAACCAAAATAACACAACAATAATTTTTCTAATTGAGAAAATTTGATAACAACGAGAAGGATAACTTATCTCCACAAATTTTTTTCCTTGATCCTCTCCTTTGCTTATGAGAGCTCCTTGCTTTCCTTCCCCTCTCCCTTCCTTTCCTCTTCCAACTTTAAATTCTCAAAACAAGATTCTCCAAGAGGAGAAGTGGGTAACATCTATTTCCCATTTTCCATCCAAGTATATAGGAAATCAATTGAATTCACTTGAATGAGAGAGAGACACTTGTCACTCTCTCATTTGATCTTTCAACACATATCCCTACAAGTTCTCACACATGTGTGAGACTTTTGGTGAGATGGGGAATGTGCAATGACACTCTACCCAAAATCTCTTACAAGGTGTCTTCACACATGCAAAATCCTTGATGCCCTTCCCAAGCTCATTGATGAACTTTGTGGAGTGTGGTGGGATAGTGACAAGTGACTTCTCCCAACTCCCAAGGATTCAAATTCGTCACCCTCTTTCAAGTGGAATTTTGAAGGGTCATATCATGCCCCAAGGACAATTAACATGTCCAAAGGGTCCCCCTTTCATAGGTATAAGCCCTAGGAGTCTATTTCTACACTAATATCAATAAAATTGATCAAACAACACCCTAAAAAGACCACTTTAAAGGCCAACTCGAAATTCAAGACTTAACTAAGGATTTCAAAACCCTAATTATTCTTACACCCTTGACATTACTCTCACATGTATTTTTCCAAATGCATGTTAGAAATATAATAAATACCTCTTCAAAATATCAATAAGATCAAATTCAATAGTTAGTAAATCATAATACACATAGATATTCATTTTCTTTTCTTATGAAAGATGAAAACTTTGAGCATGTGTGAAATAATAATGAAACCTATCTTTAGCTAAATAATTTATTTACACTACTAAATTTTCTCTTGGACACTCTTTCCTCTAATAAAATTCATCATGCAACTTGATATCTAATTTATATAATTTTTCTTCAAATTATCCTACCTTAGGTATACCCATCATTGATTAGAGTCGTCCTTTAAATTTACCTTGATGGTTCTTGTCTAGTGATCCCTCTAGAAACTTCTTCTTGATCTTTCCAAAGTCCTACTTTATTCCTAACTATTATCATTTTCCAAGTAACATAAAACTTATTAGCTCATATTGATCTAAGTGTATTCTTCATATGATACTTGTTCAAGAATCTAAATATTATCTAATCACATTCATTCTTAACA
Organism: Sequoiadendron giganteum; assembly: GCA_007115665.2. Lineage (NCBI taxonomy): Eukaryota > Viridiplantae > Streptophyta > Pinopsida > Cupressales > Cupressaceae > Sequoiadendron > Sequoiadendron giganteum. The sequence continues at coordinate 642,493,422 of CM021103.1, read as the reverse complement.
GTTTGCCCATTTTCATTTACTAAAGAGAATTTATCACAATAATCATTTAAACTAGTTCATAAGAAAATAAAAATATTAAACATGAAATTAGATTAAATCATTAATTTATTCACCAAACTAGAACAATTGAACTTATCAAGGTGTCACACAATTTATAGACAGGATTGGCTTCACAAAGGTCCTCGAGCTCCAAAATTATTCTTCATAAAATCAACCACTTCTTGCATGGATATATTACAAAATCTGCCAAATATTTATCTCAATATTATATTATTTCACACAGGTCTATTTTGTCAGATTAAATAAATGAAGGTATGAGCAATGGAATGCATATGTGTTTGGCTATGAATTTATCACATCTGTTGGTAATACTTTAGCGTTCAAATTTATCGTCATAGTTAAAATGTGCAGCTCAGTACTATGTTTTAATAGCAGTATTTAAAGCGGTTTTCTGAGACCAACATAAGGCATTGAAAGTAAATTTTAAGAAGAAAATACATCGGAATTAAAGGTTCTAGGGAGAACAATTTTTAATTAGAAAAACCAGAATATAATTGTGATACTGCTAATATTGCAGCCTACAATTGAGATTTTCTTCGCATGCATCTGTAGCCATACCACTTTGATTTTTTTGCAATACATCAGTGGTGAAGAGATTTAGCTGGTGGCTAAAACTCCATTATAGACTATTTACCCTATTGTGATAGGTAATCCAATTTACATCTGCTTCACATAATGCATACTCAATTAATGTATAAGAGCTATATGCAGGAGTAGTGTTACTTCTCTTGATTTCCTTTTGTATGTCTTTTGGATATTAACTAATACATTCACAATGCTATAGTACCGACAAAAACGATTATTAATGACTTTTGTAAGAGTGGAAAGATTCAGAAACATATGATGAAAGTGCTCTAGAGATTGATGAATTCTATATTTCTTATAAAGCCATCAACAAAGTATATGTAAGTAAAAAATGTATTTGGGGCTGCTTCTCCTCTCTATGAAAGAAGGAATTCTTTGTGGAGAAAAAAGAAATAACACACCAATTGTTGTATATATTTATTATTTTATTTTCAGATTAATTGATGCTTGTATTCTATAATCGATCTGCCGATATAAGAGAGAGATCTGTGAAATTTTGGGAAAGTTTGCACCGAGTTTTGATCTGGGCATTGTAAAATATTATTCTATAAATTAACCCAGTTTGCCAAGTATGAGAACAACCACATAGAAAACTTTGAGCCAATCCATTTTTGCATATTTGATACCAACATTCAGGCAATAAAGTTTCCAGGTTAGCATCAAAGGGATTTTTGGTGGTTATTGATGCTCTGAATCCAATAGTAGCAATGATATCTTCAATTATGGTGAGTGGTAAAGGGCAGGCCATATTCACATGTTAAACTTATTACTTTCTTCCTCCTGAATTCGATACACTATCCAACATATTTATGTTCAGATGCACTATGATATTGGCTCTTGTACTTTTAAAAATCCAGACGTAAATGCATGGAAAAGGTGCGTGAATTGTTCGATATGGGTGCTCTTAAAACTGTGGTCTTAAGGAATACAACGATTATAAAATATGTACAAGGAGTGTTGACTGTTATATCAAGTTTAAGAACAGAGAAATAAAAAGCAAATAACTGATCCATTGGCATATAGATTCCAAAAAAGCAAAACACTTATTGAAACCATGGCAGGTGACTATTGTTCGTGTTCATGACCATAGGCAGTCTTTGTGATGAAACTGCAATTCTGCCAGACATGAATGAACACCCGCATCCAAAACGTTGGCCTGAAATCCCTAATCTCTTAACTACCTATTGCCCTAGGTTTTCCTTCTATCGCCTTGCTCTGTCCGACTTCTCCTCTCACCACATTTGTCAATCCTCTCATATGGTTGCGGCTGCTTTGGTAGCTACATATGAAAAAATGCCGAAGCATAGGCAAGGAATGTGAACTGTCTTATAGAATGCAAAGTGATTCGTCGGACTGCACCCAGATGGTCGTCACAAACCCTAACCATTTCTTGGATATCGCGCCTCCAGGTCTCTGTGCGACACTCGATGTCAATGACCGCCTTGCTCCTCCACATACAAAAGGCTTGTACTCTACAAATTAAGCGTTGCATGCAGGCTTTATAGAAAAAGTAGTATGTTAGTCTACAAATTGAGCTCTCCAAAGTCTGATGATAAACAACCCCATCGACAGACAACCGATCTCCGGTATATAAAAGACGATTGTTTGGGTCCAGCTTTTGTTCCAATGCGGTAGAAAAGAATCCAGAGGGGTTACCGATTACCTTCATGCCTCTTCCTCTTCTTCTTACTGGTAGAAGACGAAACAATTGTTTTTGCTAAGACCATTACTTTTGCTGGCCTCCTATAGGGGGGCGTGTAGTCATTATAAGGTTACGCCTCTTGGTATAATAATGGTAGTTTCGTGTTTTAAAAGTAAAGCAAGCAACAAGTTTCCAAAATAAAGAGGTGACTTTCTTAAATAAAGAGGCCAATTCCTAAATATTTCAAACAAGTGAATAAGGAATCTATTTTTTAGAAAACAATAATTATTTTAAACGTGATATCATAAGAAAATTTTAAAAGAATTTGACATATGTAACACAAAAACAATTTCAATTTATAGACAATAGAATTTGTTGCACTTAATCTTATCAACTCAAAATTTATGAAAGAAAGTTTACATTTCAATTTATAAACAACAGAATTATTTGCACTTAATCTTATCAACTGAAATTTCAAAAAATAAATTTTCTAATATATTGAAAGAAAGGAAAAGATTTCCTTAATCAAATCACACTCATAATATATAAATATCACATTCATGAGATATAATTTATAATTTCAAAATAAATGGCAGGTAAGGGGATTCTGACGGCCTCTTAGTGTCTGCATGCATTTTTATCGTTCTAATATTTCTTTCACCAACTACAATGTTGTCTTCAGCTACAGTGTTGGGTGAGATTTATTCACACTATTTTATATTAAGTTTTGGTTTCTTTCATTCTTGAAATTGTTTTGATTAATTAGAAGGAGTGACATTTTTTAAAATTTTACAAAGTATTAATAAGATGGATCAAACAATATTTATTGATGTAATAAAGTTGGTAAGAAAAACGACGACATAAAAAGATTATAGAATAACAAATCAGACCTAACAATTTTCATGTTGTTGATTCAAACATTTAAAAAATATATATATTTTGAATTTTTTTATAAAGATTGTTTTTAAACATTTAATTATGTCATTTTATAATGACAACATAATATATAGATTGTCAGCAAATTTGTAAAAGAAAAAAATGAAATCTACATTCTATTTTCATATGCAATGATTTTTTATCCATTTTTTCAATTGTTTAAAAGAACAATATCACAACATTCTATTTTCATTGTTTGACTATAATTATTTTTGTTTTTTTCCATTTGAAAAATCATACAATAATTTTTTTTTTTTTTAAAAACTTACTAATTAAAAATTAATGTTTTGATATCTTTCAACTATTTTATATGGATTATTTATGTAATGGTAATGGTCAGTTTTAATGAAAATTATTTTATGATATATTTTTTTTCTCTAATATGAGATTCTGAATTAAAATGCAGGCTCTTCAGTCACTTTGCCACAATGTGAAGGTTGTCAGCAAGCGTGTCATGATTGTGAGAGAATAAAATGTGAAAATGTATGAAAATATCCTCATTCTTGTCAATATATGGGCGATGATAACTGGGATTGTTGCACTAACTGCAGAAGATCTTAAACATTGTTATTATACCCAATCATTCTTCTGTTACGTGACATTAGAGAATAAGAGAGTGAGGGATGTCATCTAATGACTTCTCAATAAATAATTTATGGAATTTACTATAATTCCATTTTCTTAATTTTTTTAATTGGAAATAATATTTGATATTAGAGTATAAGGAAATAGCAATAGAGTTTAAATTTTATTTCTTGTTTGAATGTGAATATTTATATTTTATGGTGAAGTGTGTTTTGGTTTATCTCATTGTTCAAAGATAAATTATTTTGGTTTAGCTTGATTGGTTAAAGCATCTTCTTGCAAGCAAGAGGTCACAAGGTCTAGTCTCCCTCAAAACCTGTAGTACTAGAGGGCATATCGTGTTAGAGATATCTGATTCCTCCAGTCTAAGACATAATGGAAGTAACTTGATGAATTTCAAGCTAATTTTTCATTTTCCTTTAGTTTGGAACACATAATTAATGTAATTCATTTTATGTTAGAAAGTGGATTATATAATTGAAACTTAAAAAGTTATAAGTGAAATTGTTATTTTATTTTTATGATTGGTTCAATTTATGTATGCATTGAAATGAAATATGATAGTATAAATAGACTATCTCGTTTAGACTATTTTTTTTATTTGATAATTGCTATTATAAAATGGTAGTAATATATAAGAATTTTGTTAAGAATTATTTTCACTCAATTTTGTTTATTATGAAAATTACCATTTAATCGATAATTTCTTTATTGAATATAAATGTGTTTTAGTTACTTCATTTGACTTGTGCTTCCATATTTTAGATAGAGAGGTTAATATCTTTAATAATAGTCAGCTAATGGGTCTACTAGAACATTTTTAAAAATCTAAATTGATTTTAGTTGTATGTTCAACAATATCTTTTTATTGCATAGCCAAACTCAATTGACATTTACAAATGATGTGTTGTAGTGGTCATAATTATTTTTTATTTTTTATAATGTGGGTGAGTTACAAATTGGTCTATCATTATTCTACTTATTAACTTGTTGCTGGTATATATCTTATAGTGTTGGTACACCTTGAGATCCCATTACCTTAAAACATTCTTTTGAACATTTTATTATTGAATCTAAAAAAAAATTATACTTAAATTTTAGAGACATTTTATGAGAGTTTCAAGTGGATGTCTAAAAGTATATTTTTAAGTTTTTTTTTTTTATTAAATTCATATATTTATTTTAATTAACATTTTAAATATATTACAACTCTAATAACTAATTGGAACTAAAATTTAACCATTTTGTAATCTTACTTGTTTAAGATATGTGAATTTAACTTAAGTATTGCTAGATTGTCTTAATTTGAAAATAGTATTAAATTAAAATTTAATTTCTTTCAAACAAAATAAAAAATTGAAACAATACATTTGCGCAACCTCTAATTTTTATGAATGGTATATATGAAAGAAGGGAGGTGGCATGACCCCAATTGGGTGTAGTCTTTCCCTACCACTAACTTAGAGGTAGATTCTTCTAGTTTTGGATGTCATTTCTACCCAATTTGCTCCCTTAGTTTTGTATACATTTTTAAAGTAAAAATAAATAGATAGGACATAAAATTAATATTTTATTTAATTTTTATGTTGGATTTTAATTGTGAAGATTTTTAAGTGTTAATTTTATATCATTATTTTTGTAATATTTTAATTATATATTAGATTATGAGATTTGAATTCTAAATAGAATATTTTCTTTTGGTTTCAATTGTAAACTTTGAAAGCAAATAGTAATCAAATCTTAGATTACAAATAATTTAATTGATTTGCTTCCATTGTTGCTTTTCATTGTAAATTGTAACTATTAATTTACTACTCTAAAATTTTAATTTAAGACCTTTTATCCTTTGTTATATTTTATTTATTAATATCTTGCATTTTATTATTATTGGTTGTTGATTTAATAATGTGATCATAATAATCAATTAATTTTTATTAGATTTTAGAAATGAAATAAAATTATGATAATCATATAACTTTTAAATTGATGATCTACTATCAAAAATAAAAGAGGCTACACTATGGATGTGTCAAAGAGATCACGTTAGACCCAAATCTGGGTAGGTACACATTTATAATTCCACTCACTTGTCAAAATTAAACTCATGGAAGAAATGTAATTATGATATTCTTAAAAATATCCATAAATTCTCTTTGGGATCGATTATGCAAGAAGGCGGTTACATTAACAAAAAAATATCCAAGATAAAGATGTAGAAATGTATGTTTTGAGGACTTATGTAGGGTCAAAACTTTAGTTTTTTAAATTGCACTGTGATATATAACGAAATGAAGGAGGATAATTTTGGATTTACTTTAGTTTTGAAGTTTCTCTTTGTCTTTGAATAATGAAGTGTGAGCGTAATATTAGTATTTAGATGAGTCTATGAACTTTAATAGATATTTGAAGTTCTATCTTTTGTGAATTGAATACTTTTTTGTGTTATGTTCAGCTATTTTGGAATTAAAATAAAATTTGTTTGGGAAATTGCTATATCTACTATTGAAGTCCTAATATTTATATGATAGGAGGTTGATAGTATTCATTCTATTTTTTCGCATTGGTCTCATGATTATGGATCAAAGTTAGTATGTCTTTCTTTCTTTCTGGTAAAAATAATATTCATTAATGGTAACTCAAACCATTTGAGATAGTTGTACCGAGCATGAAAATTCAAAGGAAGATCACATATGAAATGGTGATCTCTAGTTTTTGTTAGGAAATTTGTCTTCATGTAGAGGGCTATGGAGTTGGTAATCTATATATTTAAATAAAGAAAAAAAAAATCACTAAAAATATGCTATAGTAATAAAACATGCAATTTTGTTATGCATATTATTCCCAACAACACTTCAGTTGGAGAGATAGTATCCCTATTGTCATTTTTATTAAAATTTTAATTATTTATTTTATTGTTTGCAATATCACTAAGATCTCATCATATTTATGGAAATTGTAAATTCATTTTTGAATTCCATGTACTTTTTATTTCATAATTAGAAATATCATCAAGATCTCATCATATTTATGAATTTTGCATATTTATTTTGAAATTATATGTACTTGATAGATTTCCCATCCACCTTCCTTATGTCATGAGGGTAAATTTGAGAAAATTTGATATCAACCCTTAACCCTAATACCTCAACCAGGCTCAACCCTTAAACCCTCAACCCTCATTCCTAAATCCTTAAACCCTCAAGCCTCAATCCTCAAACCCTAAACCTTAAACCCTAATGTGGTAACATAAGAGGTATCCCTTTACTTTTCCTTGCTCATTTGGGCCCTCCTTTTTTGAGCATAATGTTGCCTTGACTTAGTGTTGTAATGTGTTTAACACACTCACATTAGGTCTTGGGCCCTTGTGAATTAAATGAATCTAATTGTACCTTATCCTAAAGTGTTGTAAAGTGTTGTAACTATGAGTTCCACCTCTTTCATACATTTATTGCTTAGACTATTTTGAGTTTTAGTATTATTGACTATGTTTGGTGATACCATTTAGGACATGATATTTTAGACAATTGATTTTTTATGATGGTTTGATTGTGAAGTTTAAACATTTGAATTTTTATGATAATTTTACTATAGGTAGGTTGCATGCTTAGTTAGCTTATTGTGGTGGTTGACCAAATTTTATGCTAGTTAGTGTGGTTGTTCAATTTGGTTTTGAAATGATGAACAAATGAAATATGTGATATGAATGAACCACATTGCAGTTTGAAATTAAGGTAAATGAATTGGAGATGATATTTGATTAGTGATTTTTCTAATTATGATATGAGATATATATATGCTATGTGAAATTTTGAAACTTGAGTATATGAAATGGTGATTCAATTGTTTTGATATATGATTTATTTGAATGAAAACTTATGTATATGAAATGGTGATTCAATTGTTTTGAAATATGATTTATTAGATGAAATAATGTGTGCATTGAGTGTGTAAGTACACTTTCCATGGCCAATGGAAATTGGAGGTAATTTTGGGAACCGTAAATAATTAACCAGTGAAACCGAACTATAGTCCATATGAAGGGACTATAGTTCCATTTTGTAATATATTTTATTTGTAATGTTGTTTGTGAATGTTTGTAAGTGATTTTTATTTCCATGTCAATCCACCTAGATGGTGAGTTGTCCATCCAAGTGGACAAACTCGGATTTGAACTTTAGGGCACTTTTTGGGGGTTGAAAAGTTATGTTTTTAAAGTATTTTTATGGGTTTAAGGTCCCTAGGTCAAGTACCTATGGGTTAAGTACTTTTTTAGCCTAGAATGTTGAATCAATTTCATGATTGGGCACCGTTTTTGAGGCTTTAAAGAGGTTTGACGAAATTAAGGTTTTGAGAAGTGGGATGGGGACTAGTCTCTTTCCATTCCCACTTCTCCAAGTTTCCTTGGAAGCCTCCCAAGATCTCACACATGTGTGAGCACACATGGGTGAATGTGCTTAGAAGAGTGAATGGATGAGTGGCAAATGTCACTTCCCCATTCAAAGGAATTTAAACTTGAATTCCTATATAGAAAACCATGAACAAGGGTTTTGGGGGTTCTCTTTTGCATTCTTTGTTTTGGAGTTGTAATTTTGGTTGTGAGCTCTTGGATTTGGCTTGGGGAATTGGAGAGAAAGCTTGGAGAAGGAGTTGTGCTCTTTCTTATCACTTACTTTCAAAACTTGTATTGAGGTAGGATTTCCACATCTTGTTGCTTCTTATGTTTCTTATATTTGCATGCTATGTACATGTGATCGTGTGTTTGAAATTTTTTTCCCTTAACTTTTGTTTGGTGTTTTGTTTTGTTGGGAAAAAGGGTTGTAATGGGATAGGCTCACCCAAATTTGGGAAGAGCATCCCAAGTTGGGGATGGTTGGAGTAGGAACCTCCATGGGGATAGGTTATTGCTCCTTAGAAAGGAGAGGTTAAAAGAAGGGTAAGAGTACCCATATGTTTTGTGAAATATGAGGGGTGGATTGGGTGGATAAGAAAATGTGAAGGAAAGGTTACTAATGAAATATTGAAACCTTGTGATGGTTGGTTATGGTTTTTATTTATTGAGTCCCCAGAATGGAGTGCGTAGTCCACCCTCCATTCCCCGTTTCGAGTTCATAATGAACTCTTTGTTATGTGAAATTTCCCTTGGGAGGGTGTGAAAATTTTATGTGTATTTTGTGTGTTAAATGTTATTTGGTTTGCATGATTGTGCCTAGTTCCCATGTTTGCCTCCTAGCTCGGGGGTGGTTGGTTTTCCAACCAATGGTTGGGAGGTGAGCTCCCCATTGGCCTCTAGAGAGAATTTTGTGCGTATTTTGCATATTGGAAGAAGCTAAACAACTCTTGGAATATTTGTGTTCTTGTCGATAAAGTTGGTGTTATTACGTCCAAGTAAATCTGCCCTTTTGAAGTTAAATGTTATAGTCTTGAAAAGCTAATGTAAAGAGAAAATGAGTCCCTATCTCAACTATATAGTTTTAAAAGAAAAGAAAAGGGAAACACATGTAGACCTTGTATGTTGAAGTTAGTCTGTTTACATATGCTACAAATAAATATCTTTCATCTTGGAGTAGAGAATGTCTTTAAAAAAAGAAAGAAAGAAAGAATTATGTATTTATCTATAAAGCCCATGTTCAGTGTAGTGTAGTGTCTCTTGTTACAGTTGCTTCACGTTCTTAAGGAAAGGTATTTTATTCTTAGAAAAATAAAATGTGTGACTCTATTATTTATTCTCTTCATATATGTTTGTGTACCTTCTGTGTTCTGATATTTTTAACAAGAAAAGTTAAGCTTATATTTGAGTATTCTGCTGTTCTATATTAAAAAAGAAGAAGAGAAATTTAATATATATTAGACTGATACAAAACTACATATATATCTTTCTTTTTCAAAAATGTGATGAGTTTTGCTTTATGCGTTAAGTTCTTTTCAAAACAAATACCAGGATTAAATGAGAGCATAGGCTTCATGTATTTTAGCTTGTAGCATGCAATATTTGAAGGACCTATTTTTCATCATAGTTAGGAAGTTCTTATAGATATACTCTGATTTTTACTTGTTGCAAGTAATAAAGTTAAAGAATTCCATGTATATTCCTACCATACTCTTGTCTGTGATAATATGATGTACAAAATATTTCTGTATTAATCTGTTCTCATAATAGGAGTAAGTTCATATCATTAGAATGGAGATTCACAACCAGCATAGTAATAGGGAAAGGAAGCACCTTCAGCATGAATATCCATAGTTAGTGTGGTATATAAAAATCTTTGTTCCAGTCATATCAGTTGTGGATAGTTGTTGATTTGGCAGGAAGTAGACTCCATTACAACATTTTGACTTTTTTTTTGAACTGCATAAATCATGAGTTGTCTCCAGTAGCGGCCTGCCATACCTACTAATCATGATAGTGGGCATGCAGAGAAGATATTACATTTGTCACACATATAAGAAATAAAAAATTAAAAAAATATAGCTATCAACTAATGATTGCAAAATAATGGCAAATTTTCTAACCCTCCTTGCTCATAAACAGATCCTCGAGTTAAATGTATTTCTTATGCCTCAAACGTGCCTCTTTCATGTAGCCTAGTATTTTCCTGTGAACCATTCCTCTGGACCAGACCGAACCAGCGACCAAACTACCTGAAGACTCGAGCAACACAACTGGGTGGATGAAGGAATAGGAAAATAGATCAAACCTGTAGCAAACCACCACCCTTAACAAGCATGCATACTCTGGAAACCTGATCGTAGGGATAATGGACGTCGCCCTGCAAAGCATAGAACGATTGAGAAAAATAAAGCATGCTGAAACTTTTAGGGCTGCATTCGTTTTGAATAGAATAAAGCCCAACCCAACGTCACATCTAGGGTTCCGTCCATTTTCAAAATGGACATGAAATGGTATAGATTTTTTTTATTAAATTTATTTCACATTGTCGCCCCACCTTTTTGGTCGCCCCAATCCAAATGTAGTTATGTTATGTTAAAATGGCTATGTCTTAAAAAATGAGGAAAGGGCGAGTAAAAGTGTGGGACCCCATAAGGTAACGGTCACATATGAGTAAAGTTTAAGATTCCTAGGGAAATAATAATTTACTTGCCACGGGCCATACAAGAATTTTCAATAAATTTATGGTAAACCAAAAGATCCCACCTAAGGCCCCACGTGGACCCCATATACTAAGCCTCTTTAGTTATTGTGGCAAGCTCTAAGTTAGATCCTTACTTCAATAAGGAAGAAGGGAATATATTCCCACCTTAAGTGATTCTAATGAATGAAATAAGAATTATATAAGGAGGAGATCTACTTTTAGTAGAAATTATTTATTAAAAAAAGAAATAGAAATCAAAACTCCTCTTTATTCGTGGCCCCCACACTTCCTTATTTAAAGCTAAGTAATATAAGTTAAATGTAAGAAATTAATATAGGATCATTTATATATACTAATTCTCAATCTTATAGAAAATAAAATAAAATTAATTTTATATATAAAAGGTTAAGTGAATAAATTAATTAATAGTAATTAAAAATATATTTTTTAAAAGAGTATTTTAAACTTAAAGTAAATTATAAAGATCTTAGTTACTCTCGTTTTTTAATTTTGATATTAAATGTCAATGTAGATTTTAACAATTTTATCTAAGTGGTTTAAAATGGGTAGATCAAACAAGTTACGTAATGTTCCATCAATTAATCCATATCATTAATAGTAAATCAAATTGATGGTTTTTACATGTTTTTCCCTTATGAGAACCCATATTATGGTGGTCTACATGAACATCAACTGTCCTAGTAACCCCTATGTTAAGAATCAACCCTAAATTGTTTCCATTTCCTTACCCTACTCTAGAGCAACATTTCAAATTTCGGCGTTCTTGTAATACTATTTAAAAAAAAAAATTGTTAGTTGTGTTTTGCCCATAACATTAATTTTGGGCATTACAATAACACACTATCACACTTTTCTAGGGTTTTATTAATTAATTAGGCTTCTTAATGATTTAATTGGCCTTATTTTGCATCCACAAGCCCCATTTAATAAATCTTTCTGAGGATAATCTTTACATAAACCAACATCCAATCATAATTCAGGTGTTTTTAGGTTGTGTGGACTAGATTTGGTGATCTGGGACTCATACACCACCTTGGGCATATGGGTCCCACCTAGGTTTTTAGGCCCCAATTATGATTTCACATCATTCTAAGCATTGTTTAAAATGGTCCCATAATTAATGCCTAATGAGATTCATACGCTACTTTTGGTGTATGAGTCCCGTGTGACCCAAAACCAAAATTAATTCAAATTCTTGGGAATATTTTATCCTTCTAGATCTGATGTCGGCTTGTAGTGTTGTAATTTCAGGAAATTTGGTATAAACAAGTATAAATACAATTTTTTTCACTTATTTTCACCTACGAATTTATATTTTTATCCTAAGCTTTCATGTATTCAACTATTCATTCAAATAGTCACAATCCACTTCTCTCAGTTTATAAAGAGCTATGAGCGATCACGGGCGTGGTCACGGGAGAAAACGAAGTTTGAATTTCAAATCAATGGCTGTGGATCTGGGAGTGAAGCAAGATCAGATAACAATCAGTCAAATCAAGAGCTAGAACCGAGTCAGAAGCAAGGTAAGGATGACCAGGATGATGTGGATTCCGGTGCCAAAATACAGGTGGACCCTGGGGGAAAGGAAATTCTGGTTGCTTTCTCTACTTCTTGTCCCACCGAAAAAATTGAGAAGGATAGTGGGGGAGTGGGGACCACTGGTGGTTTAGGAGGCAACTGCGAAACCTAGACCTCGCTTTTCGGGGTTAAACCCAATGGAAAGTCTTCCTTCCCTCTGGTGCAAAATATCTCGTCCCCTACTAGAGGTAAGTTTGATATTTCGATTCCTGATCTGATTATAGATCACAACATAGCTTTAATGGAACGAACTTTGGTTGGAAATTTTATGGGTCCTAGACCAAATATTGAAGTGGTAAGGGATTTTGTAAAAAATAAATGGAGAACTAGTGGGAAAGTCTCTGTTGTTGCTCTTCCTAAGGGTTTTTTCGCTTTTGAATTTACTTGCAAAGAGGATATAATGGCGGTGAGAGGTGGAGGTCCCTGGGTGATAGGAAAATCGTCCCTGGCTCTAAAGAAGTGGTCCTCCCACTTGGATCTATCAGACTCTATATTTGAGAATGTTCCAGTCTGGGTTAGACTTCCAGGCCTGCCCATGGAATATTGGAGTGAAGACGTCTTCTTGGGTATTGCTAGCTCCTCTCGATTGATACAATGACAACTGCTAGAAAGAGACTAGTTTTTGCGAGGATTTGTGTGGGGGTCCCTCAGGAAGCAGATCTACCCTCATCGATAGAGATAAAGTCTAAGTTGGGTTCCTGGGAACAGAGTATAGAATTTGAAACTATCCCGTTTGCCTGCTTCAAGTGTAGGAAATCTAGACATTGGGAAAAAAAATGCCCTCTTAATGCAGCCTCAGAGAAAGAAAAGCCAGTTGAGCAGGGGAAAAAAGAATGGAAAAAAAAGAAGAATGACTCTGGAGAAGGAAGGAGGGAGAATAAAGAGCAGGAGTTGGGTGCTGAAGCTGATAATCAGAAAGGTACCTCAGAGACTAAGGTGGTGTTGGAGGACAAAGTTGATGTCCCTTTTGAGCCTCTTAACCCATAATCTGATCCCAAGGAAAGAGGTTTTGTTAAGGGCACCCTAGTTGAAAAAGGAGATCAGACCCTGTCTCCTCCCTTCTCCCAAATGATAGTCCCATTTGATAGAAATGAATTGTTTCCGGGTTTGGAGGATATTCCCAGCGAGGGCCTATCCTTAGTCTTAAACATTCCTCCTCTCCCCTTGTTATCTGGCTTTCCCTCCCCTTTGGGTGTGGAACATCCTTTGGAGACCAGCTTGGTTGTTGGGGTTTTAGAATCCCTTGATAACCAGGATCACTCAGCAAACCTTTCCAGCAATGCCTTGTGCTATCAAGAGAATGGAAACATGGACACTCTACCTTGGGAACAAAGAATACCAAACAATAAGGATTGGGAATCTAGCAGAGATACGGACAGTCAAGAAGAAACTGATAAAAAAGAGAATATATTAAAGAAGAAGTCTAGAAAAAATAAACAAGGGAAGACCCCAAGTGGAATTTCCACCAAATCTAGAGGCAAGGCTGATTATGGTGCAACAAAAAACTCAAGAGGTAAAAATTCTTTGAAAAAGAAAAGAGAGTTGAATAGCTTTCAGGATATAGCGGATGGTTCTCAGATGACCATTCCGAAGTGTCTTAACTCCCCTGGTATTTAATGAAGATTATGTCCTGGAATATAAGGGGTCTCAATAGCCTCCATAAGCAGGATGTTCTCTGCAACTTTGTTTGAGATCACAAACCGGATATTCTTCTGATTCAGGAAACAAAAATGTCTAAGGAGAAAATTGAAAAATTGAAACTTTTTCAATATTACTACAACTAGGGTAATAATTCTAATGGTGCTTCGAGTGGCATTGTTACTTTCTAGAACTGCCATAATATCAAAGGTGATCCAATTTTGGAAGGTACGAATCACATAGTTACTAGATTCACTCATATAAGAGATAATTTCAGTTGGATTCTTTTGAACATTTATGCTCCTAATGGCAAAGATTTGAGGAAATCATTTTGGTTGGAATTAGCTTCCATTAGAAGGATTTTTGATAAAGAAGCTTGGATTGTTATGGGGGATTTCAACACCCCCTTAATGAATGGTGAGAAATTTGGGGGATCCCAGATTAACTTAGAAAGTAAAGTGGATCTTCAGAATTTTATTGACACTCAAGGGCTGATAGATCTGGACCTTCATGGAGCTGCCTTCACCTGGTCTAATTACAAAAAGGGGATGGACCTTATACAGGTCAGATTAGATAGATGTCTGATCTCTAATCATTGGTATTTTGATTACTTTTGCTCCCTAAAAGTTCTCACTAGAATAGGTTTTGATCATTCCCCTATTAGTCTTACTGCAGATCCTATAAAGAAGAAGAGGAATACCCCCTTCAGATTTGAAAAAAAATGGATTTCCCATCCTGCTCTCAAAGAGGAATTAAAGAAATGGTGGAATATAAGTGTTCAAGGTACTGCTATGTTCAAAATTGCCAAAAAATTAAGGGAAGTGAAATGTAATCTCAAAAAATGGAAAAAGGATTTTTTTGGGAACATCTTTAAGATCAAGTCCGAACTTCAAATGGATTTGGGAGAAATTCAATTCAAAATTCAGAAAGAGGGTTACTTGAATGACACTAAGGAAAAAGAGAATGAGCTCCTTAAGAAAATGCATGACATTATTGGGAAGGAGGAGGAGTTTTGGAAACAAAGATCTAGAGCTCTTTGGCTATCGACTGGAGATAGAAACACCAGGTATTTCCACCTCTCGGCTTCTAAACATAGAGCTGTTAATAGAATATCCAAAATTGATATGAATGGAACTAGTTTTGTGGAGGAAGAAGAT
This sequence comes from Sequoiadendron giganteum, assembly GCA_007115665.2. NCBI lineage: Eukaryota > Viridiplantae > Streptophyta > Pinopsida > Cupressales > Cupressaceae > Sequoiadendron > Sequoiadendron giganteum. The sequence goes on along the minus strand of CM021103.1, from coordinate 642,478,129 downwards.
ATAAGGAGGCAGGCGGGTTCCTTCTTTAAACTTCTTTTATCGGCTAGTACTGAAATTAACCAGCTTGAACAAGATCAGCTTGTGGAAGCTATTCCAAGAATTATCAATCAGGAGAACAACTCTTTTATGACTGCTATCCCCACCAAAGAGGAAGTTAAGAGGGCTGTCTTTTCCTTTGATGGGAATAAAGCCCCGGGACCCGATGGTTTTCCTTTTTTCTTCTTCCAATGGTTCTGGGATTTGGTTGAAGAAGATGTGGTTAATGTTGTTAAGGAATTTTTTGGAGCCAGATGTCTTTTAAAAGAACTTAATGCTACTTTCTTGGTCCTCATCCCCAAGAAACCTGGAGCTAACAACTTTGAGGCTTTCAGACCTATCAGTCTTTGTAATTCTTTATATAAGATCATCTCTAAGGTTTTAACTTCTAGATTCTTAGGCTTTTTTCCCTCCTTGATTTCTCCTCAACATAATGGTTTCGTCCCTGGTAGACAAATTCTTGATTCTATTGTTTCAGTTCATGAGAACATTCACTCCCTTGTTGAATCGAAGACTGAAGGTTTTCTTTTAAAGCTCGACATATCAAAAGCCTATGACAAAGTTGACTGGGTTTTTTTATTTAAAATCTTGAAGGCCTTCGGTTTTAATAATAGGGTGGTTCAAATGGTGGAACAATTGGTGTCCACAGTTTCTATATCAGTTATGGTCAATGGCTCCCCGACTTCCTTTTTTCAAAGCACCAGAGTTCTCAGGCAGGGTGATCCTATCTCTCCTATTTTATTCACTATTATGGCCGAAAGTTTAGGCAGGAACCTGAAAAAATTGATTGACTATAAAGTTATCTCTGGGCTCAGACCGTCCTCGGGCAACTTGGTGTGTTCTCATCAACAATTTGTTGATGATACTATGCTTATGGGTAAAGCTTTTGTGTCTGAAGCTAAATCTATTAAACAACTACTTGATAAGTATGGGAGAGCTTCAGGACAGCTGATTAATAATAAAAAAAGCTCGCTATTCTTTTTCAATATGCCGGCACATTGTCAAACCAAAATTGTTAGAATTCTGGACTATAAGGTGGAATCCCTTCCTGCCACCTACCTGGGTCTTCCTTTAAGCATGAAGCCCCCTGATGCCTTCTGGTCTTCACTGGTGGATAGATTTAGTAAAAAGCTTGCAGGTTGGAAAGGTGCTCTGCTTAGCCAAACTGGCAAGCTTCAGCTCCTCAAAGCCTTCTTCAGAATCTCCCTATCTATGCCCTGAGCCTTTTTAAGATCCCTGCCAAATATGCTGACACTATTGAAAAAATCCAAAAAAGATTTCTCTGGTCGGGTGTTGAGGAAAATAAAAGAATTCCCTTAATTGACTGGAACCTGGTCTGTAGATCTAAAAATAATGGAGAACTTGGGTTAAGAAGAATCAGATCGATCAATAAAATCCTTTTGGCTAAGCAAATTTGGAGAATGTTTTTCTTCCTTCGGGGAGTGGATTGATATTATGGCTTGTAAATATCTGGATAACAATTGCTCTTCCATCATTAACAAGGACTCCCACCTTCTTCCAAGAGGATCTATATGTTAGAACAATTTAATTAATGGAAAAAAGATTGTGGAGGAAGGTATTGGTTGGCAAGTGAGAAATGGTAACAGTACTAGATTTTGGGAAGACAAATGGCTTTTTAAGGAACCCTTGATAAATATCAATCCCCTCAGAGATTGGGCTATGATTTGCAAGGCTAGGTTTGGTATTTATGTGAAAGATTACAAATTGAATGATAATTGGGTGGACTTAAGAAGAGTTAGTCAGGCTTTGGCCAGCATCCATATTTCTTTGCTGGCTGTTAGACTTAGTTCGGAGCAGCTGGAGGACCGTGTAGTCTAGCTTGGCGATCCCTCTGGTAATTTTTTGGTGTCCTCTGCTTTTGCTAAGTTCACTTCTTCTCTGGATCATCCTCCCTTTTGGTCTAAAGCCTGGTGCAATAATCTATACCTAAAATTAACATCTTCTTTTGGATCTTGCTTCAAAATAAGCTGCTCATGATTGACAATTTGCATAAATAGGGATTTCAAATCCCTAATAGATGTTGTCTTTGTAAGATGGATTCTGAATTTGCTAATCATTTATTCCTTCATTGTTCTTTTGCTACTTCTATTTGGGATAAGTTTAACAACTTATGGAATCTCTCCTGGATTTTTCCTTTGCTCATTGAAGATTTCTTCTGTCAATGGAAAGCTCTGATAAGAAACCCTTTACTTAGTTTGTTTTGGGAGCTTTCTTTTCCTCATATTTCCTGGGGCATTTTGGAAATAACGCAACAACAAAATTTTTCAGGAACAAAGAAGCCCCTGTGGATCATGTCTTTGATAATATTATCAGAATTCTAAAGGAAAATTTCAGTGTCATGGCCCAGAAGGATAGGAAGATTTTGAATGCTGAGTTTTTGAACTATGACCTTTGCGTTGCTAAGGATTGGAACATATTCCCCATTCTGTCTAGCTTTACTATGAAGGCTAAAAAGGACAGAGAGGGAGTTTGTTGGACTTTTCTACCCAACGGGTGGATCAAAGCTAACTTTGATGGTGCGGCTAAAGGCAACCCGGGGGCGGCGGGATGTGGTGGAGTAATAAGGGATTCCTATGGCAATTTCATGGGTGCGACGGCCTCTCCTCTTGGCTCTCAAACTAATCATCTGGTGGAGGTGGCTGGGGCTTACCATATTATAAATTTAGCCCAAAGTCTTAATATAAAATACTTATGGCTGGAAGGAGACTCCAAAAACATAATTGACTGCCTCCGTGGCAAGTCTCCTCCCTCGTGGACCATCAAATCATGGATTGATGAACTAAATTGAAATTGGACAGGTTTGAAAAAGTTAAAATAACACACGCCTATAGAGAAGACAATGCTATGATCTAAACATTAAAGTCTGTGCCCTATTAAACTATGATAAATCACATGGTAAGGAGTCATGCTATCCCCTTAATGAGGACAGGTTGGATCTCTCACATCACAATCATTAGATTGTATGGGACCGAGCTCTGTGGAGTAATTTGCAAGTTTACTCCGCACGCTTTGTGGGTGCTTAGATTCGGCGGGGCCAATTTTAGAAAGGATTGTGTTTTATTTTTCTTCACTGTGTCGGCCAATATGGGTGGGGACAGAAAGTGAACGGAGCTAGATAGCTATGAAACCCATATGAAAAATGCTAAGTTCTGGAACAAGATAAAAAGGGGAGGTCTTTTCCCTTTTCTGGAGAAGCTTCATGGGTCCGATTTGGAGGCTACAAATCTCTTTGCCAAAAATTGGCATGATGGCAACTTGAATCTGTTCGGTAGGAATGTGGAGGTCAACGAAGATTTAATTGCCAAAGTTATGGGTTTACCCACTGATGGGAAGAAGTTTTTCAGGGGCAGGGCTTATTCTGATGAAGCTGTCATCATATTCCCCAAAAATGATATGGAAAAGCAAAACCTGGTTAAAATTGTGAACAGTTATTTTGATGTTGACTCCATAAAATCCATATGGAGAAAGGTCCTTAGGGCGATTATGGAGTATATCACTATGGATAGGCATTTCACCAAAGTCTACAGGTACCACTTCGCCCTCCTCAATCATTTCCACCATAAGGTAAGGGTTTCTATCCCTTACTATCTCTTTTGCTCTCTAAAGAAAAGTCTGGAGGACAATAAAAAGAATTCCAAAAGATTTCCTATCCTCCACACTGGCTTAATTAGGCTTATTATCGAATATCTGCATGCGCATGCCCTTGCTACCTCGGAAGCCAACCTTGATGGTGATAGTGAGGATACTGAGCTTAGTGGCTCAAACTATTTGCTAAACCCTAGACCTAGCCAAAAAGACCCTAGTCTGCATGCTGGTCCTTCTAGGGATTCGGGTAAAATCCGAGGTGCGGCTGAGCCTAAATGTCCTCCTCCTAAGTTCAGCCCTACTGGCAAGTCCACCCAGGCTAAAAGCCTTGTTTCTTACTCTGAAGAGTCCTTGGAGCCGGAGGAAGCTAACACCAATACTCTTGAGCGTTGTGTGGGCCCTGCTTCAGACCTATAGAATACCGACAATTCCCTTGTTAATATTAGTAAAGAGCCATCCCTTGATTTTCTTCACCTGGCAAAAACCAACTCCGAGTCCCACTCTAAACTCCTGGACTGGACCTTCTCCGAAATAAACAAGCTCAAAATTAAAAACTGGGCCCTGCATAACAAGATTGAGGAAATGGAAGCTAAGATTGCAGATTTGGGTAAGAAAGATGCGATGCGCAGTAACAGGATTACTGATAATGATGTTGAGGGCTTAAGGATTAACATTAGAACCATTGCAGAATAGAACAACCGAATAGCAAGACACAATGCTATAATAATCAATGCAATGACTGAGAAGCTTGACAAAGCCCAGCAGGGATCCTTGGTGGTTGATCTTGAAGACACTGAAGAGAAAATCCAGGATACAAATGGAGGCATTTCTAGAAGAACTTGCGCTAATTTGAAGCGAAAGGCCCCCTTAACCCTAAAAATGGTTCAAACTTTCAAAAAGGGGGTTACCGATATGTAGACTTTGGAGGCAGAGACAGAGACTATCCTTAGGTCTCTGAAGTAATTCTGGTTTCTTTTTTGCTATTCTTTTCTTTCTGACCCTCCTGGTCTTTTTTGTCTGCTTGCTGCTAGTTTTTCTTGGGCAGCTGTGTTTTTTTGGTGGACTTTTGGTGGTCTCTTCTCTTTTTTGTAAACTTTGTGGTTTCGGGTCCCTGTAAAACCCGTTTTACCCTTTTATCAAAAACTATTCATTCAAATTGGTGATCAAGGAAGAATTCAAGAGTTTACAAGAGCATTCAAAAGAGTCTTCAAGAGTTGATTATCAAGTGGTTTAGAGCATTATTCAAGTATCAAGAATCATGTCAAAGTAATTATGCATCATGTTTGTTTTTGAGCTAACAATTGTGATGTAGGGTTTCATGATTCACTTTCTAGCATTCAATTCAAGATCTACTACATTCAAGAAAGAATCAAGATCTATATTCATTGGATCCATCTCAAACATGTTTGAAACACTTTATTGTGAGGGTTTGGTGAGTTGTAACATTGAATTTGGGTATGCAGTCTCCTTGGGGAGTGATGAAGAAGATTCTGGATCTTGACCCATGTTATGTGTATGACCCATCGAAATACATCTTCCAATGATTTTCTATACTTGTGTTGAAAATTGACTCATCCAAAAATGCTGAGATAAGTGGGTTGTTAGCATAAATTAGAGTTTTTTCCAATTGGTCTACAAAAGCTTGTCCTTTGATGGCCTTGTGCTCTACATATTTTATGTCATGTTCTATAGATATCATGACCCACTTGGTTGTTCGTCCTATAAGAGTGACCTTAGATAGTAGGTATTTTAGTGGATCTATCTTTGCAATCAACTTGATCTATTGAGCCAACATGTAGTGTTTGAACTTTTGGGTTGAAAAAACAAGTACCAGGCAAGCTTTTTCTATTGGTGTCTAGTTGAGCTCATGCCCTACCATTATTCTTCTGATATAGTGTATTTCTCTTTCTCTTCCATTTTCATTGTGTTGAGCTAATAGAGCACGGAGAGCTGCCATGGTTGCTAAAATGTACAAGATCAGTGCCTTTCCTGGAGTAGGTGGCATTAATACTGATGGTGTAAGTAGATATTTTTTGAGTTTACTAAATTCCCGATCACACTTGTAGGCCTCTGAGTTGTTTTAGTGTCCTGGGTTCTTCCATGTCGATGATAACCTTGACCTTAGCGAGATCCACTTCTATTCCTCTCATTGATACTATATATCCCAAGAGTTTGCCCAATTGCACCCTAAAGACGTATTTCTTGGGGTTGATCTAACCTTGTATTCTCCAATCTATCAAAGTGGAACTTAGAGCTACTATGTGATCCTGTCTTTTCCTTGACTTGGCCAATATACCATCCACATAATCTTCCACGGTTTTGTGAATCATGTCATGAAAAATTAGTGTCATGTCCCTTTGATATGTCTCTCATTCATTCTTTAGCCCAAATGGCATCATGTTCCAGTAGTAGGTGCCCCATGGACATGTAAACGATGTCTTATGTTGTTCTTCCTTTGCTATCATAATCTAGTTGTATCCTGAGAAGCCATCCATTAGTGATAGAATCTCGTGTCTGACCGTCATGTGCACTATCATATCAATGTTGGGTAGTGGAAAGTCATTCTTAGGACATGCTTTGTTTAGGTCTTTGAAATCATTGTAGATATGGATGCCCCCATTTGGTTTTGAAACTAGCACAAGATTTGACACCCATTCTAGATAATCAATTGGGCGTATAAAGCCGACATCCAGGATTTTTTGTAACTCCACCTTGACTAGCAAGGCTATTTGAGGGTGCATCTTTCTCAACTTTTGTCTTACTGGATTTTCCCCTAGGTAGATAGCTAAATGATGAACCATGACTTCTGAATCAAGACTCGACATGTCAGTATAAGTCCACACAAAGTTTACCTTTCTTTCTCTTAGGAATGTCGCTAACAGTTCTTGTTCTTTTGTGAGAAGTGATTCAATGTAGAAGGTGATGTGTAGCATTGCTTCTATTCCTAGATTGATAGGGTTGCACTATTCTTCCATGACTATTGATTTCTCTTGATGAAGTGCAATACGGGATTGATTGAATCCTTCATCCTCTGGTGCCTCAAAGAGGATTTCACCATTGGATGCATCCTTTATTTTTACTATTCTATGGTTAGAGAGTGCCACAGTGTGGTTTTCACTCAATGACCCTAAGCTTATTCTCATTATTTTTCTTTTGCGCCTGAAGGACTCAATCATCTCCTTGTAATAGGCCTGTGTGTCCAATGTGATGTTGAGTCCAACTTTATGATCTCTTCATGGTACTATATCCCTTAGTCTCGTGAATTCTGAGAGTTCCTTATTGTTTTCAAATGTGTCTAGAATCGGTGGTCCTCGTTGGTCGTAGTCGATGACTTGTGGGTAAACTAGGTTTATTTTGTGAGTTTGGTGATCTGAATCAATGGGTGAGGCACTAATCATGAGTAAGGAGGAGTCTTCAAAAATTGTGGGTAGCCAGTTATGGTATCCTCAATATCACTACTACTACAAACATCAGTTATGTCGAAGGTGAAATTATCTAGGGGCGAACTTGTTGATATGGGTAATTGAAGGGTGGTCGTTGATAACTGAGGAGAAGAACTGACTGCTCTATTAGGGGTACCTCTGCCATGTACAGTTATACTCGGAGGGGTACATCCAAGGCCAATATTTCTCATTCTTCTTTCTATAATGATGGGCTCCAGTCATCCAACATTTTTTCCTTCCAAGGATTTAATTTTTTTTGTTGCCCATACCAAGCATCATTTGCAGTCCCCTAGTAGCTTCATCCATGGGTAGGGTGGGTCTAGGTCTTTCATCTTGGTATAGTGAACTTGAAATGTCTCTTTTGTCCACATTTTCTTGACTTAGATCCCCCCAATGATGGAATCTAGAAGGGTATGCCTTGAAAGTGTGGACAGGTGTTTCAACTAGTTGGGCTTGCCCATATGACCTAGGAGATTGCGGTAGCTCTCCTACAACAAAATCATATTTCTTCATTCTATAATCTCCACACCCATTGTCCCAAATCATGAGCTTGATGTCAAATATATTAGGAATGGAGGGTGTCTTTGTCATAGAAGTGGAGGCGAGGTTAGGTGGATCTATGTAGGGGGTGGAGGGGCCTTCATCATTCTTTGGTACCTGGGTAATTTTATAAAATTGGGTCATCATATGCTATGATGCTAATGCCTTTTTTTTGTCGATGGAGTCTTCCAAGATTCCCAAGTTCTTTATTAGTTTGAGCAAACAAATATTGAGGCTCGCGCCTCCATCCACCAAGACCCTTTTGACATTTTTTCTTGTGAACCAACATGTGAAGGTGAAGTGCATGGTTGTGAGATGGTTGGGCTGGGAAATCTTGATCGGAGAAGGTGAGGAGATTTGGGTTGATGATGTTACCAACCATAGGATGAAATTGTTTTGTATCAAGGTTAGCATAGATAGTGGACACAACTAATTCTTCATCAGGGATTTTCCTATGGGCGGCATAAATTTTTAGTAACTCCATGATGGAGATCTAAGCGATGGTTCTTTTTAGCTGGTTAATGATGTTATAATCATAGGGAATGAATTTTGAATTTAGAAGGGGGTCTTAGATGGTTGTGATGCCCCTACAATAGTAACCTTTCTGTTGCGTGTGGTGACTCCATAGTAAGCGTTGGCTCCTTTCATGCTAATGGCAGTGACCATTTCATCCATGCATCTAACGATGTCTTTGTATATAAGGTTTGCACATGCATACTTAAATTGTTTCCCTTTATTGTTCCCTTGGTTATTTCCTTGATTGTTTCCTTGATTATGATTAGGCATTGGATTCGTGTATATTTTGAGATATTGATTTCCAGCAGGTTGCTCGACATTTATGATTTTGTCGTCAATAAGATCTTGGATGATGTTTTTAAAAAATCTCATGCAAATTGTGGTTGTGTGCCCTTTGATTTTATGAAAATTGCAAAGGATATTTTTGCTGTACCATGGTGGTTTTTTCATGGGTTCCGCATATTGCTTAGAATTGGAAATTTTGATAAGGTTCTCTTTAACTAGCTTCTTCATTATATATTCAATTGAGTCCCCAAGGGACATGAACTTCCGCATGGGAGGATACTTGTTTCAGGGAGGTGGTCCTCCTTGATTGTTTAGGTTATTGATTTCATTGTTCAGAAGTGGTTGTTGTTGTGCTACCATATTGGTTTTCACATTGTTGTGGTTGTCATTCCATGGTTGATGATGGGTTTGAATATTTTTCTTGGGAGCACTGATGACAACCTTAGCATTGACCACTCTGTCTTTTGTGGCACTTTTGTTCCTTGACCATGTGCGAGGTGTATCGTTATAATTGGTGGATGGGTGGTTATCCTGTTGTGCAGGAAACGTAGATGCACCCCGTCGCGTAGTATGGGCTCTTTCGATATTGAGCACCTTTGGGATCAATTAATCATATCTTGTAATACATTGCATTTTTAGATAGAACACCAAGTTTTCATCCACATTGGCTATGATTACAGTGTAAATTTTTTGTTGTTCTGGGATGGTCCACTTGCTCTAGTTAGCCTTGGATCGCCATCTTTGCAAGAAGGAGGTGAATAGCTCTCCTTTTCTTTATTTTGGTGTTGATAGTTTCTCCAAACTAACATTTGTACCCATGTTGAATGCATAATTTTTGAGGAATATGTCCACAATTTCCTGAAATTTTTTGATGCCTATGGGTAAACAAAAGAACCATTCCATGGTGGTACCAGTCAGGCTTCGAGGAAATAGTCACATTAGATACATGTCATCATATGCAACTTCCATGCAATGTACTTGAAACTCCCTGACGTGATTTTTAGGGTTTTCCATCCCATTATATTTGTTGAATTTGGGGATTTAAAATCCCTTTGGTAATGGTACCATTGTAAGAATCCTATCAAAAGGATAGGAGCACAAATTTCCAGGTGTTTTGGTTGTTTTTCCTGACTAAAGGTCCAACACCTGATGTGAGAGCAGTTTGATATGTGCTGCAACATCGTTTTGTGGATTAGGAGGTGGGATGAATGTGTTTTGAGGCTTTTGTGGTGTTTGATTGACAAGTGGGGTATTGGTGGGGATTTGCTGCAAGATTTTCTATGCGTTTAAGGCCTCCTGATATGCCTACATTTGTACCAAGAATGCTTGTTGTTGGTCCTGCTATTGTTGTTCCAACAAAGCTTGTTGTTTGTCATGTTGTTGGTGTTCTCACAAAGCTTGTTGTTGGTCTAGTTGAACTGTTGCACCAACAAAGCTTATTGTTGGTCTAGCTCTTATTTTTCCAACAAAGCTTGTTGTTTAGCTTGTTGTTTTGCCTAAAAGTCTTGCAGGGCTTGTTGGTATGCCTATTGATGGAATGCTTGCAATTGTGTGTGGTACTGTGTATGCACTTGTTCAACCTAATGTTGGGCTTGAGCTTGACCTTGTGTTGCTTGTGTAACTTGTTGGGCTGCTTGTGTTGCTTATGCAGCTTGTGCGGCTTGTTGGGATTGTGTGGCTTGTTCGACTTGAGTGGCTTGTTGGGAGGCTAATTGCACTTGTGCTTGCTGAGCAGCTAGCTGTGCAACTTGTTGATTTTGTTGAAGTACCCTTTGGTGGTGGATTTTTTAATTGCATGAATCATGGTGAGGAATGAATTCGTCATCTTAGCTTTGGTGGAATCGGCAGTGGATTGGGAACGATGTTGACCGTTGTGGTGAGCAAAAGGGTTTTTTTGGTGATCAGGGTTTGGGTTTTGGGTGGTGTGATCGAGATGCTTGGTCCTTGGCAAACCATGCTTTGAGAGATTTGGGGACTGGTGGATGTGTTGACCGTTGCGGTGGCTTGAATGGTTGCCATCTATTATTGTGATACTGAAGGAAAAATGGGGGGGTTTGATGTGATGCTTAGATTACTTTCATTGGGTAGACTGGTGGCAGGTAGGGGGGGAAGGCCCAACCCAAAAGATGATACAAATGTCAAAGGTAATGGAGAGAATTGTGGTGTTTTCCCTAGGAAAAAATGATGACGAGGAAGGATCAATGACTCCCCCTATCCCAACTAACCCACCCTCTCCTTGCGAAATCACGGGGAGAGAAGTTTGTATATTTAGCGGATAGATTAACGTTGTAGGAAATGAGGATGAGTCTGCATGATTATGGAAAGTAAGTGGAACATACGGGTGTACTGAATTTACCAAAATGGAATAATTCAGTGTGGTGTTGATGTTCATTTCTCTGTTGTATACAAGGTGATGCTTTTTGATTGTGCGAAGCATGGCACTTCCCTTGTTAACAACTGGCGGGGTTGAAGTGATTGTTGATATGATTTGGGGAATATCTTGAGTGATGTTTGGAAGTGATATTGTGTCTATGGTCACAAGAGGCCTTTCCATATTGGTACTCACGTAAAAGTCAGAAGGGATTTTAGCCCCTTCTTTTTTTAATGCACGTATATATAGAGAGGGATTAAGTTTCAACATGGTGTTGACAATTCTATGATTCTCAAGATTGTGAACCATTTCAGTTATTTCCTCTTGCATCATTCCCAAGTCATCATCGATGATTTCCTCTACATGGCCCTCCTCTTGAGGGTTTTATGATGGTAGAGAGGAGTTATTTGGAGGGTTACTTGATCCTATAGGATTTATTTCGGGAGCCATTTGACTTAGGTTACTTGAATTTGATGTTTCCTTAGTGATCCCCATGTTCCCCTTGTGTTGTGATCTCGTTTGAACCATAAAATAGAGATCATTTGATCTTAATCCTAGGCACAAAAAAGGAGAAGAACTAGGAAAGTCTAAGGATCAAAAGTGATGATGGGGATGGGATCAATGGAAGATGGATGATGCATATGAATGCAACTCTTGAAAAACCTTGGGGGGCATGCTAAACTTTTGAGGGCTTGAATTGATTTGATTTTGATAGTTTGACTAGGTGTGTTAAGCCAAACAAGATGATAATGAACTTGTAAACCCTAGGAAGATGTGTTATCCTAGAGAAAACTCATACACGAGAATGATTTGACTAAGTTTGTTAAACCAATCAAAGTGATTTTGAACTTGTAGACGTTAGGAAGTTGTGTTATCCTAGAGGTAGATTCATTGAAGAGGATTGATAATTTGACTAAGTGTATTAACTCAAACAAGGTGATGTTTATTTTGCCTCTAAGTTTAGTATGAATGATGTTTCAAAGTTATTAATAGTTTGTTTGTGAGATTAGATTTGATTTTGATGATGGGGGGATGAATGAGAGTGATTGTTTTCATCCTAAACTTGACCTAGACAAGACTCTTTCTTACAAGACCTCGGTATTGAAGAACATGCCATACTTCCTATGTGAGATTTAAACAAACCTTTGAAAAAGAGTTGGATTCTGTTGATAATAGAACTCATACAAACTTGGGTTGTTCTTTGAAGCCTTCTTGTAGAAATTATATACCAATATTTGTCTAACCTCAAAAAGCATGGAAAGACGGTCTTCATGAGGCTTTGGACTAAGCTTCTTGAACCTTGGTTTTTGGATTATTTTTTTATGGGAAATAATTTGAGGGTACACATGTGAGGTCCAATTGTCCTTATCTCTTCTTAATGAGTTCCTTTTATGAAAAAAAAATTGTTGATTATGAATTCAAACTAAATGTTTATGCCTTAATTCCTTTTCATTCCACAAGGTCCATTATGCGAAAATCAAGGTTTCAAGAGCACAGTTTCCTAGGTTGACTTTAGTGAAAAAAAATGATGATTAAACCCAAGCACTTAGAAACCTCTAAGGATGGAATCCCTAGGGTAAGCAAGAGAACATTGATTCATTTGGGGTATTTGTTTCCTCCAAAGGGTTTGAAATTTTGAAGCTTTTGTGAGTGTTTGTTTCCCAATGTTTTTTTAGATCCAAGCAAAGTGTTTTGATTTTGAGAACATGTACAATCCCTAGGATGAAAAGATAATATTTGTTAGGTTACCACTTGGATAAATCCAGCTGCGCATGTTTAGTGCAGATGATTAGATGCTTGACCACACTGACAACCCCTTATAGTGCACTCGCTTCTCGGGTCAATCAAGCATCAGTACCCATGAATCTCCGATGGCATACTTTTCATCTCTACAATAGAACCACATGTATATGTGGGGTGGCTTCAAAGGCCATGACCTTTTGCACCAACAAATAGATAGGATTTTGGCCTTTTCTAAACAAGGGGTTTTAATGAAGGCATTTCATTTGTGGGAGACTATCCAGTACGGTGAGAGACCATTGTTTCCCTTATCATCAAAATAATCCTCATGATATTGGTCTTTATTCCAATATCCACACTTATATCCCTGGTGGAAGTCGCTTGGATTTAGCATGTTTCCAGTTGGGTCGTTCCCTTGGGTCATTAATTTTTCCCCACAAGGCAGGCCTACTAAGATAAAAAAAAGTGAGCAATCATATCACGTAGTTCAATTGACCTTTGTTGAAAAAAAAGGGAGAATACTCACAATATACCACGCTCACACTCGCAAGATTGGTTCAATTTTAACCCCAAAATGAAATGTGGAGGTAATTATCTTACTCAACTTAAAATCACCAAAAGGGATTTTGATTCTCAAGATCGTTGTGAGGGACGAGAGAAGTGCATACATCCTTTTGATGGTATTGCTTTGAGTAAGAAATTAAAAAAAAAAAAAAAAAACTTGTTCATTTTAAGTCCACAAAGAAAAAATGAATTCTTTTTATAGCACCAAATCAAATGTGGGATTTTCCTTGTTCAATTGTTAAACCTTAAACCAAATCTAATAAATTGTTTCAAAGTTATTTTTAAGCCCTCTATTTGCAAAATTTTTAAAAAATTATATTGTTATTTTTATGGCCTAAAAGGAAATTTAGTGCTCCATAAAACATGAAAGATAAAAAATTTCTTAAGAGAGATTGAGAATTCTCTAAGAGTGCTAAACAACACTAAAGTGTTTAAAAACACTTGGTTGAAGATGATAATGTTGTAATAATGTAACCTTCCACCTTGCTTTCCTCCTTTCCCTAACCTACAAAATGATCAAAACCAGGAGATACAAAGACAAGAAACAGGTTAATAGTTCAAAAAGTTGAAAACAAAAATGCACATGTCCAAAACAATTAAATTTGAACTTTTTACTATCACCCAGCGACACAGTTAGCAAATGTAGCGGAGTTTAGAAACTCTAGAGGTGCAATATAGCATTGTTGATGACTGAGAGCAATGCTCTATAGTAGGACAAAGAGCACAAAGACAACGCTATTTCAACCCAGCAACGTACTTTAGATTTTAGAAACCCACGACGTAGTTTGGAAATTTAAATTTGTTGGCGGAAAGACTCTAGCGGTGGAGTTTGGGGTTTGGAGTGGTGTGATATAGCGCCACTTGACTTATAGTGGTGAAATATGCAGCCGCTAAACTGTGAGTGGTGCAATTTCCTGTAAGCACAAAAAATATAAAAAAAATTACGGATTTTTGGAAAAACTTGATGAATTTCTCCAAATCAGCCCTCCTTCTAGCACCAAAATGTGAACCCCAATATTAGACCTGCACAAATACAAGAAACAAACACATTAGTAAGCTCATATGCAAGTGAGAAAAAATACTCCCCATGAAATTCATCTACAATACTCAAAATAGGAATAAATGAAGAACAAAGCATAAAAAAGTAATTGAAATCCTATTTAAGCATGTAAACACTCAATCCCATGGGGGAATTGGTACCAATTATGTGTGGAAATTTTCCCTTTCCCAACTCCTTTGTTGCAATGTTGAAGAGTGATCCACTTTGATGAAGATTCAATCAAGGTCCTTGATGAAAAATCTGCATAACCTAGCTATGAAACAATGAAAATGATGAAAACTTGATATGAAATCGATAAAATTAACTCTCAATGTGAAGAGAGTAAATTTTCTCTAAGCTGTGGATGATAGAATGAGAGGAAGATTTTCTCATTTTTAGATTTCCAAATTAGAAGAAAGAGTGAAATTGAGCAATGTGATATCATTCAACATCCAATGGCCAAGTGCCACTTGTCAAGATGTGAATGGTTAAAAATTGTGCAAGTTTTGATCAAAGTGCCAATAAATGACATTAGGTGGAATTTCTAAATGGTGAAATGACTTGTTGGAGAGGGAAGAAAATGGAGTTATGACGACTTAGCTCAAGGAAAAAGTACTTGTAAGGTGAAATAAATGACTTGTTGGAAGGACCAAGTCCACTTGAATTTGAATTCAAATTTGAAGGAATATTCCCCTTTTATGCCATGTGAGGGAAAATAGGAGATTTAATAAATCAAAGTAATTGATTTATTGTGCAAGTTGCATTCTCTAGAAGATGTGAGATAGATTAAGATTAAATTAATCAAAGTCTAATTAATTTAATGAAGAATTTAAGAGATGTGACAATTTAGACTTAAATTTATGTATTGATTTAAATCAAATTGAGAGGAAGGGTTTAATTAAATAAATATTTTAATTTATTTAACTGAAGGGGATAATGTTAGATTAAATCAAATAAGGTTTAATTTATTCAGTTTAATAAGAGGTCTTTAGGGATTTAATCAAATAAGATGAATTATTTAATTAAAGAGGGATTGAAGATTAATTTAATTACATTGATTAATTTAACCATCAAGGGAGAAAGACCTAACTAAATAAATAATGATTTATTTAATTAAAAGATGAAAAGTGATGATGAGTTTAGAGTATGATTTAGGACGAAGTGATGTTAGTAATCAAGATCAAGTGCATTGGTCAATTTTCCATGTCTATATTCATATAACGGCTTCTCTCCTTAATGAGTACTTTTTTTCTAATATTGATTGGATTTAACTTGATACATATTGAATGATTATAATTGCCAAAATATGGTAATAAATTCACAAATGTGCACCAAGTTGGCTAATAAAAACTAGTGATGTAATACCCCTCCGTTTTTCTCTTTTGATCGAACAATGTTATGCTCTTTTATGTTGTATTTTATGTTAGTACCTTAACTATGGTACTCGGCTTCTATTTGATCGCTATCTATAAAGCGACGTGAATGTTATCTTTTGATGTGATGGTATTTTAATATGATGTTATCTTTATGACATGTTTTGAATTAGTATAAGTGGATGTTTGAATCAATATCGTTTTTATGCTTTGGATTATATTAGTATGTTAGATCTGTCAGTTATTTACACTGTATTGGTGAAGGGGACGGTATCGCATCACTCACTTGCAAGCGCCCTACGATTCCGTGATTTCCTCTTTACGGTGTGCTGTATTTATGACATATTTATGCATGTGGATATACTCTTTGTTCGTAGGTTGATAGGTACATGACATCGACTCCACCTGGTTTCACAGGTTTAAGCATGTCCATTGCCCAACGATATTCGATTGGGAGATAGTAGCTAGATTTTTCGTGCTAGGTCATCACCCTAGTCATAGTGTGTCATTGGGTCTTAGTCGGGTTATGTTGCTTTGAATATTGTTCCCTCTCTTCGATTATTTAATTGCAAGTTGAAAAGGATAATTAAATGGTTTTATGTATTTAAGTTGTTGTCTAAATTAATCAGGATTATAACGTTAGAAATGTTGTTTAATTTATTAATTAATTTAAGTTAATTAATAAAATGATTTAATCTTAGATTAGAATTATTTTATTGATTAATTAAATCAATTATGTTGAATTAAATTAAGATATGCATTTTGGAATTTATAAATTTTTTGTGTGAAAATGGAAAATTGAAAAGGTTAAATGAGATATTTTGAAAAAGGTTTGAAATCTCATTTTAGGAAATTTGGAATTCAAAAATTCAAAAAATTCAAAAAAAAAGAAGATATTTTCTATTTCTATTTTCAAAATTTGATGAGGGTTGTTGTATGGATATTTTTGGGAATTTTCTTTATTATTAGATTTTTCTTCAAAAGTTTTTTGACAAGTTTGAAAAATTGAAATTAGAAGAGGGGAGGAATTGTTGCATTTTTGGGGGTTTTGTTGAAGTTGAATTGGACTGCTGAGAAGGATATTGAAATTAAGGAGAATACTTTGCTCCATTATCAGTTATCAAACTTTTGGAACCAGGTTCTTCAATTAAGTTTTTTTGTTTGAAAGGTTTTACAGTTTTATTATGTTGTTTGAAAATGTTTAAACTTTATTTGTTGTTGCATGAAATACCCATCTTAAAACTTGCTTCAAAATGGGAAAACCTCTATTTATGTTTGATCTTTCTCAAAAATTAAATGATCTTGAATGAAAAGGGTTATTTTTATGAATGGTTTTCCCATTTTATTCTGAAAAGTTATGTTTGAGAATATATTTAATATATATACAAATATATATATATATATATATATATATATATATATATATATATATATATATATATATATATATATATGTATTGTATATGGAGTTATTGGGGTTCTATCAAATTTATTTTGTAAAATTTTAACCCTGTTTGAAAAGAGTTGGATTAAAAATCCGTAGGGCGTTTTTATTTAAAAATGACATATATATAAAAAAAATGAAAAGAAAATAAAAATCAAAATTTGTGGGGTTTGTTGGGGGCTCAACCCACAACCACCCCATGGGGGGTGCTGTGGGGAGCCACGCCCAGCGTGCCTCCACGCGACCGCCTAGAGTAAGTGGGATGACAGTGTTAAACACTATCATCGCCCACTGTAGTGGGTTTGGCTGTGGTTAACACAACCGCCACCCACTCCTTGGTGGGTCGACTGTGTTAAACACAGTTGCGCCCACACCTCTGGTGGGTCGGCTGTGGTTAACATAGCCACCCCAACTCTTAACCTTGGTGTGTTTTCCTATGTCCACGACGCATGGCCCAAGACAAACACGTTTTGTCTTTTCGACTTTTTAATAAAAAATAAATAAAATATATTTTTAATATTGTATTTTTATAATATTAAAATATTAATATATATTTAAGTTCATAAAATATATACTAATATTTGTAGAAAATAATTATATATATATATGTAGTATTTATATGTTATATATACATAGGTATATATATATCATTGAGAATATATATTATATATATATATATTTGAGTTTTATTTTGATTTTAATATATGTAAATATATTTTTAGATATATACATATATTAAAATATTGATTTAAATGATGGCAAAAATTAAGTGGAATCGTGAAATTTTATATTAAATTAAATAGACAAACTATTAGATTGTTTTTTAAAAAAAGTTTAAATTTGATAGGTTAGTATTGGAGATTTTAAGGGATATTTTTAAATAGATGAGTTAATTATTTTTGAAATAATTATGTCGAACAAGGGAAACAGCTATTTAATTGTTTAACAATATTTTCTGAACCGTAAAAGTAAAATTTATCTAACATGATTTTAAACGCAATTAGAGAAGAAGATGTTGTTTTAAATTTCATTCCTTGTTTGAAAGAGACATTGTTGAATTAGTTTATTATGCAATAAATTATTGAATGTTTTTGATAAAAGGGTAAAACAGGTTTTATAGGGACCCGAAACCACAAAGTTTACAAAATAGAGTAGAGAACACCAAGGGTCCACCAAAAAAAGAACAGCTGCCCAAAAAAACCAGTAGCAAATAGGCAAAAAAGACCAGGACGGTCAGAAAGGGAAGGACAGCAGAAAAAGAACACTACTTCAGAGACCTAAGGACAGTCTCTATCTCTGCCTCCAAAACCTACATATCAGTAACCCCCTTTTTGAAGGTTTGAACCGTTTTTGGGGTTAAGGGGGCCTTATGCTTCAAATTGGCGTGGGTTCTTCGAGAAAAGCCTCCATATGTTTCCTGGCTTTTATCTTCAATGTCTTCCAGATCAACCACCAAGGATCCCTGCTGGGCTTTGTCAAGCTTTTCGATCATTGCATTGATTATTATAGCATTGTGTCTTACTATTCGGTTGTTCTATTCCGCAATGGTTCTGAGATTAATCCTTAAGCCCTCAACATTAGTATCTAAATTATTGAATGTTACTAAGGGAAATGGATTTAATATATCCAAAATTAGTTTATTTCCAAGCGCAATTGCTTTATGTGATTATTTCCTCAGTGTCCATGTTTTGGGAAATGGGGTAAGTGGCTTAAATATGTAAGTCTTCCTGATAGGGTTTTAAAAATGTGGGTTTTCATTCTATGATTTTGACCATTTGTTAATTCCTTGGGTAGCGCATGGTGTCTAGTCAGTGTTAAACCCGGTTTCCTCAAACGGGGATGTTTTTTGCCTCCTCTGGAAGGAGTGGTTGAGGTGATTTGTGACTCCTTGTAAGGAGTGGCTTGGGTATGTTTGTACCTCCAGTGTTGGAGTGAGTTTATTTTTATGTTTCCTCTTAGAGTTGGAGTGACTGTAATATCTATTTTTGTATGCACTTGGGTTCCCTTGGTAATTGGTTCAATTGTGTGTTGTCAAGTAGAAGAGTGGTTTTCGTTAGGCGTCAGAGCCCAAAGAGGTAAAATAGAAACCTTCGAAGGTGGTTAATCAAGTGATAACTAAAAAAATACTTAGAAGATTAGGACTAACTTCTCACTAATCAAGATAATTTTGCCTCACTCATAGACACAAGGGCTCATTTAGACTTGGGATGAGTGGGAAGGCCTGGAATGGCAATGTCATCTATCTTGTCTATATGAAAGGTATTTTATATTGCATGAGTGAGTATGGGGTCCAGAATTCAGTTGAGGCCACCAGGATAACCCTTAGTGGGGGCTGGAGCCTATGAAGATTCCCAGAGATAATCCCATGACGAGTTGTGTGATGACACTCTATCTAGGACAACATTTGGTACTTGTTCATTATGTGTATGGTTCTCTTAACATACTTAATCTTTTTTACATCTGGAAGCAATGTGATCATGTTAGAGTTGTACTTATGTTGTACATGTGTTTGGTTGTGTCAGTTTAGTTCAGTTTTGTGTGAGCTAGTGTCTAGAGGTAGATGGTCTTGGCTAGGATTTCTTGTTACTATCTCCTAGCATGGGGGGCGGGCCTTTGGGTTCCACTTGGTTGGGTGGCGTGCACCTAAATCCATTGGGTTCTTTCTTCATGTTCGTATGGATGATACTTTTAGTTGGAGAGCTCGTGGGATTCAGTTTCGGTTCTTGCTTTTTATCATTTCAATTGCTCTTGTGATTTATTACCCCTCATTTTTTATCGAGGTGGAAGTTGTAATTGTAACCTTATTTATTTGACTTGCCTCATTCGAGGAATGAGAGATGTAATCTTATTGTTTAATTGTGATTAATGAAATTGAAAGTTAGCTCTTATGCTTTGATGTATTTATCTTATTTGGAATGAATGTGTTTAATTTCATAAGTAAATAAATGATATGGTTTAGATTCATGGTTTTTTTTGAGGTTCTATATAACCTCTATCTCGTAACCTTAGAAGTTGTTGGCAATGGGTAGTGGACTTGCATGCTAATTGTACCGACAAAAAAAAAAAAAGTCCATTTAAGTAGTTAATTGCAACTTCCTCTAGGGTTGTGTGGCGGGGCGTTACAAGTGATATAGGTGGGAGTTAGCAAAATTTTTTTTTGGGTCAATTCCTCATAGAATGGGGGAAATCTACTCAAGGGGGCGTTACAAGTGATATAGGTGGGAGTTAGCAAAATTTATTTTTTGGGTCAATTCCTCATAGAATGGGAGGAAATCTACTCAAGACTAGATTATCTCGAAACAGGGAAATGTAAATATCAAGGTGGAGAATTGTATGAGAATAGATGCAATGATAGTAACAGTAAATTCCCAAAAACATGGTAAATATATAATAATAGATACAACTAGAAATAGAATGTGTGGAAATACATGTAAATGGGGATAGATGATGGATTGGAGAGTAAACCCAATTTTACATAACAATGAATCATTTGTCAATATATAATTGTATTAAATCATTCCATAAGAATAACCCAAGAATAGCTCGAGACTTAATTCTTATAAATTTCATTAGAAGACTTAAATATTAACTTAGTATATAAAAAAATAACATTTATTTTTTTCACACACACAATTCGAATTATCACATAATAATTATTTTGTATCACTTGTAAATAATAACTTTTATTAATTTATTATTCAAATTTAATTAAATATTAATTATCTATTTTAAAAAACAACAAACTATTTAATCATTTTATAACTAAAATTTATTATTTCATTTATTTTCATAATTAGGCCGAGGTAACACTATAATGGCAATAGGTCTATAGCACCCATACCACCCCACCACATTGAGAAAGAAAAACACAAAAGCCAAAAAAATTGAAAACATTAAAAAAATTAAAATTTCTTGAAAATTATTTTCCAAATATCAAATAAAGATAAGAAATAAATTATAATGGATTATTATATTTTAATCTTATTACATCTTATTATATTATTAAGATATGGTTTAAATTATTTACATCTTATTATAATACCATTAATATTTTAATTACATAATATTATATAATGATATTAATATTTTAGTAGATAATATTTTAATTAGATAATATATTGGTAAGTTATCTATTATTTTAATTATAAATTTATCTAATTTATAAAAAACACATTGATACCTATAAATTCAATAAACTTATTAAACTGTAAATTCAGAACAAAAAAGACTATGAAGGGCAAGTTTCCAAATTAATCTTTTAATAATAAAGCAAGCAACAAGTTTCAAAAATGCAAATTTTAAAAATAATGGAAGTTTCATGTTTTAAAAGTAAAGCAAGCAACAAGTTTCCAAAATAAAGAGGTGACTTTCTTAAATAAAGAGGCCACTTTCCTAAATATTTCACACACGTGGATAAGGAATCTATTTTTTAGAAAACAACAATTATTTTAAATGTGATACCATAAGAAGAATTTAAAAGAATTTGACATATGTAACACAAAAAACAATTTCAATATAGACAATAGAATTTGTAGCACTTAATCTTATCAACTCAAATTTCATGAAAGAAAGTTTACATTTCAATTTATGAACATAATTTGTTGCACTTAATCTTATCAACTCAAATTTCAAAAAAGAAAGTTTCCAATATATTGATGGAAAGGAAAATATTTTCTTAATCAAATCACACTCATAATATATAAATATCACATTCATGACATATAATTTATAATTTCAAAATAGATGGCAAGTAAGGGGATTATGATGGTCTCTTCAGTGTCTGCTTGCATTTTTATCGTTCTAATCTTTCTTTCACCAACTACAATGTTGTCTTCAGCTACAGTGCTGGGTAAGATTTATTCACACTATTTTATATTAAGTTTTGGTTTCTTTAATTTTTTTTATTTATAAAGATTGTTTATAAACATTTAATTTTGTCATTCTATAATGACAACATAATATATAGGTGGTAAGCAAATCCGTGAAAGAAAAACAAGAAATCTATATTCTATTTTCATGTGCAATGAGTTTTTATCGATTTTTCCTATTGTTTAAAGAAACAATATCACAACTTTCTATTTTCATTGTTAAACTACAATTATTTTTATTTTTTACCCATCTAAAAAATGATTTATTTATTTTAAATTTTCTAATTAGAAAATAACTCTTTCATATCTTTCAACTATTTTATATCTATGTAATGGGAATGGTCAGTTTTAACTAAAAACTATTTTATGATATATTTTTTTTCTCTAATATTTTGAAATGCAGGCTCTTCAGTCACTTTTCCACAATGTGGAAGTTGCGAGCAAGCGTGCCATAATTGTGAGAAAGGAAAATGTGAAAGTTTATGCAAATATCCTAAACAGTGTCAGTATATGGGCGATGATAACTGGGATTGTTGCACTAACTGCACAAGATCTTAAACATTGCTATTCTACCCAATCATTCTTCTGTTACCTGACATTACAGAATAAGAGAGTGAGGGGATGTTATCTAATGACTTCTCAATAAATAATTTATGGAATTTACTATAGTTCCATTTTCTAAAAATTTTGAATTGGAAATCGTATTTGAAATTAGAGTATAAGGAAATAACAATAAAATTTAAGCTTTATTTCTTGTTTGAAAGTGAATATTTATATTTTATGGTAAAAAGTGTTTTTGTTTATTTTATTGTTTAGAGGTAATGTTTTTGGTCTAGTTCAATTGGCTAAAGTGTCCTCTTGCAAACAAGAGGTCATGAGGTCTAGTCTCCCTCAAAACCCGTGGTATTGGAGCGCATATTGTGCCAGTGCCACAAACCTACTTTATAGGGGGGGATATTCGGTTCCTGTAGTCTATAAAATTCAATGGAAGTAGCTTGATGAATTTCAAGTTAATTTTTCATTTTTCTTTGGTTTGGAACACATAAATGATGTAATTCATTTTATGTTAGAAAGTGGATTATATAATTGCAAATTTAAAAGTATATATGTATTGAAATGGAATATGATATTATAAATAGACTATCCTGTTTAGACTATTTTGTTTAGTTGGTAATTGCTATTATAAAATGGTAGTAATATATAATAAGTTTTTTAAGAATCATCTTCACCAAATTTTGTTTGTCATGAAAATTATCAATTTATCAATTATTTCTTTATTGAATATAAATATATTTTAGTTCATTTGACCTGTGTTTCCATATTTTATCTAGAGAGTTTAATATCTTGAACAATGGTCAATTGATGGATCTACTAGAACATTTTTAAAAATCTCTAGTATTTAAAACTGATTTTAGTTGTATGTTAAACAATATCTTTTTATTGCATAGCCAAACTCAATTGTCCTTTACAAATGATGTGTTGTAGTGGTCATAATTATTTTTTAGTTTTTATAATGTGGGTGAGTTAGAAATTGGTCGATCATTATTCTACTTATTAGCTTGTTGATGGTATATATCTTATAGTGTTGGTACACCTTGAGATCCCATTACCTTAAGACATTATTTTGAACATTTTATTATTGAATCTAATAAAAAAATTATACTTAAATTTTTGAGAAATTTTATGAGAGTTTCATGTGGATGTCTAAAAGTATTTTTTAAAGATTTCTTTTAATATTAAATTCATATATTTATTTTAATTTACATTTTTTATATAGTACTGTAACTTTAAGAACTAATTGTAACTAAAATTTAACCATTTTGTAATCTTACTTGTTTAGGATATGTGAATTTAACTTAAGTATTGTTAGATTGTCTTAATTTGAAAATAATATTAAATTGAAATTTAATGTCTTTCAAACACAATAAAAATTGAAAAAATACATTTATGCAACCTCTAATTTTTATGAATGGTATATATGAAAGAAGGGAGGTGGCATGACCCCAATTGGGTGTAGTATTTCCTTACCACTAACTTAGAGGTAGATTCCTCTTGTTTTGGATGTCATTTCTATTCAATTTGTTCCCTTAGTTTTGTATACATTTTTGAAGTAAAAATAAATAAACTAGGGCATACAATCAATATTTTTTTTATTTTTTTTATGTTGGGTTTAATTGTGAAAAATTTTAAGTGTTAATTTTATATCACTATTTTTGTAATATTTTAATGTGAAATTAGATTATGAGATTTGAATTCTAAATAGAATTTTTTTTGGTTTGATTTGTAAATTTTGAAACCAAATAATAATAAAATCTTGGATTACAAAGAAAATAATCTTAGATTACAAATAATTTTATTGATTTGCTTCCATTGGTGTTTTTCATTATAAATTGTAACTATTAATTTACTATTCTAAAATTTTAATATAAGACTTTTTATCCTTTGTTGTATTTTATTTATGGGTATCTTGCATTTTGTTATTAATGATTATTGATTTAGTAAGGTGATCATAATAATCAATCAATATTTATTAGATTTTAGAAATTGAATAAAATTATGATAATCATATCTTTTAAATTGATGATATACTATAAAAAATACAAGAGGCTACATTATGAATGTGTCAAAGAGATCATGTTAGACCCACAATTGGGTAGGTACACATTTATAATTCCACCATAATCACTATAAAATTTTATGAATTAGTTGTCACACATTATTTTAAGTATCAATTCAATGTTATATAATCAAAAGAGTAGGAAATATATTAAATACATATTAATATGTGTTACCCTAGTTTCTATCACACTCCAAAATCCTTGCCTACTCATCCAAGTTGTTCCTAAGTTAAGAAGCTTTTGGTCTTTCCCTTAGTTTTTGAAACTTTGTCAGGTTCCTACAAGGTTGTTACGGCCTCTTTATAGCCTGTTATCTTAAGGAAAGGTATCAAGTTGGTCATTTTGATCAAGTTTTGAAAGCAATGCTAGAGTTTGAAGTGGTTTTCACAACTTCATTGAGTTTTGATTGAATGGAGGAAAAGATAAAAGATTAAGGTAAACTAGTTTTGGTTCAAGACTTTTATAAGGTTTCAAAACCTTAGTCGGTATAGGGTTTTGAAAACTTATCTATTTCCCAATGGTATTTTAATATGAATGACCTTTAAAAAATAAAGTCTATGTAATACCCCTCCGTTTTTCTTCTTGTTCAGTTTGCTTTATGCTATGTTTGGTTGTAGCTACTTTGATACTGGCCACACCTTGTTATTTGTGTTTTGATTGCTACTATTGAGCGACAACTATTATTGTGTGATGTGTTGATCTGATTATCGTTTCATATGCTTTAATGGTTTAATGATGTTTGTGGTTATAACATGAGCTTTTATTATGAGATTATTGATTATGATGTTAATGTCAGTCTTTAATGAGTGTATTGGTGAAGATGATGGTTTCGTATCACTCACTTGCGAGTGCCTTACAAATTCATGATTTCTTCTTCACGGTGTGTATTAAATGCTAGATATACTGTATGATGTTGTTTACTTGGTTTTCATGTTGCAGGGACATGACATTGACTCCGCCTAGTTTCACAGGTTTGAGCGTGTGGATCCAACGGTTAAGTTCAATAGGAGATAGTAGCTAGGTAACATTTGTCAAGTCTACGCCCTAACCTTAGTGTGTCGTCAGTCTTGTTTGTTGAGTCATGGTGTACCTTATTTTAATGTTATTTGATTTTGAAAGGTCCTTGTTTATTAAATGAATTTTTTAGAATAATTGCATTGGTTAAAAGTGATGATTATTTTATATTAAATTAAAGTTATGCTTAGAAGTTATATTTAAAGTTATTAATAGAATTTAATTAAATTAAATTTAAATTATTTAATTAATTAAATTTAATCTCAAAAGGGTTGAATTTAGTTGTTAAATAATTAAAATTAATTAATTAAGTTTAATTTTGGATTCAATTAAATAAAAGAAAAAATTCAAAGATATTTGAAAATTATTTCAAATTGCATTTTAAATTCAAAGTGTGTTTTCGAAAATGGTATTAGGTTAATATTGTAATTTTCAATATGGCATGCAAAATCAGATTTGGTTGTCTAAGATATTTTTGATTGAAGACACAATTGCATGTGGAATGAAGAGGAGGAGTTTTGTGAAAATTCATTCTGGGAGAAGATCTTGGTAGGGAAAAACTTCTTGAAGGCAGTGAAGAATTTTTGGGAAAAGAAATTGCACAGAGAATTGATTTGAGGAAACTCTGTTACATTGTTTGAGTTTTTGGATTGGTTGATTGCTTGGGTTTATTGCATGATTGAAGAAAACTCAAGAGATCTTTGGAGGAGTCTTGCATTAGAAATTCATCTTTTCCTATAGCTTCGAAAATCTAGGTTGTGTTGTGTGTTTTTCTTGTTCTTGTTTGTTTAATACAAATTTTTAATGTTTAAAGAATCTGTTGTTGAATTCATTGGGAATTATGATTTTTTTTTAATTGAAACTCGTTTTAAATTAATCTAAAATTTGGGGAAGATTGTATAAATTTACTGTAGGATTTAATTCAATAAATGGGAAATTGTAGAATCATTGTTAAATTTAAACCTTAGATTGTGCATCAAACATTTAGATTGTTGTAAGAAGATTATACCCATTTAGAAAACAATCAGGTTTTGAAAATAAACCCTCTTAGAAAACTTTCAATGGAAAAATCAAGTTCTGTTTAAATTTGCCTACTTTTATATTATTTGAAAATTTGAAGGAATGGTTTAAAAGAAATTAATTTTACGAATGATTTAAATAAAAATCAGTTGTTAAACATTTGTGAAATTTAGAAAATCATTCTAGAAATTTTTATTAATTTTCCTATGACTGGTTATTTTTAACTATTCTGTCAATTTTACCAGTAGAAAATTGTATGTAAATATATATATTTATATATTATATGTATTATATTTTGTTAAATATATATACATATAATATATAAGTATATAGATTTAATTTATTGTTGTAAAGATTTAAAATTATTTTCCTTTTTGAACAAAATCGTCATACGCGAAATTGTAAAGGTCTGTACGAAATTTTGCGCTTTGTATTTGTGATAAAAGTTGTTTTTATATAAAATAAAAATTATATTGCATAGTGGACGGTGGCCATGACCCCATCGCCCACACATCCCCATGGGAAGGACGCACTTGCCATGGGTAGTGCGCCCACCGTTTGGGGGAATGCACTGTACATGGGGAGTGCGGCCTCCCCAAAGTTTGTCGGTCATTGTACAATGTATAGTTGGCGATTGTGTAGGGGTACCGACGGTACCGTCCGATGGACAGTGTATCATCCGGTCCCTGTCACATTATTAATTGCAAAAAAAACATGATTTTTTATATATAAACTTTGTTTTTATATTACTTTTTTATATATATATGGTATTCGTTTATTTATATATAAATTGGGTACTTTTTATATTAAATATTAATATTTAATATTTAATCTAAGGGCATACATATATATTTGGGAAATTAGTGGTTGACTATGTAATTTTTACAAAATTAATTAATCTGTCACACTGGTAATTTTTTTTAGAAATTAAAACAGAGGTTTTATAAAGAATGTTTATGTAAGCATATGTTTAAAATATAGTTTTATATAAATAAAATATATGTATTTAACTATGTAAAGCATGTTGCATATATGTTTAAGTATATATCTTTATGATGTTCTATTTTAGGCATATGATTGCATGCAAAGTTATTAGACATCAATTTAAATTGAAAAAAATAGTGTGCATGGCTAGTAAGTTAGAGAGAAGATATTTATTTTAGTGGAAGGGATTATTATTTGTTTTAATGAAAATTTGAATGATATTATTTTAATTTCTGTGAAAAGCTTTAGATAAGGAAATGGATTTAAGATATCCAAATATAGTGAAATTCATTGCCAGTGTATTTTAATATTATATTTCCTTATGTTGATTGCATTGGGAATGGGTGATTTGTGTTATTTATTGTAAAGTCTTCCAGAGAATGTGGGTTGATTCTTTGTTAATTCAATCATTCATTTTCCCTTGGGTAGTGCTTTAAGTGTTTTGTTTCCTCCTAGTGTTGGAGTGGATTTCTTTAATTTTTGCCTCCTTGAATAGGAGAGATTCTATTGTTCAGGTCAGTAGCACCTGTGATACCCTTGAAGTCTAGTTTTGAGTAGTGTGTTATCTAATAGAAGAGTGGATTTTTTTAGGGGCCGAAGCCCAAAGAGGTAAACCAGGTAACCTTCATAAGTGATTTAAACAAGTGATAATTAAAGTAATCTACTTAGATGATTAGGATGCATTTCACATTAATCAAGATAATTTAACCTCACTCATAGACATAAGGGATTGTTTAGACTTGGGGTGAGTGATAAGGCTTGGAATGGCAAGGTCAACTATCTTGTCCTTACGAGAGGTAGTTGACACTGCATGAGTGAGTATGAGGGCCAGGATTATCAGAGCCTATGAAGAATGCCCAGAAGAGATCTCATGAAAAATCATGCGATGACACTCTGTCTAGGATAACATTGAGATGTGTGTTGTGTGTATGAATTCTTTATCATACATGATAAATATTATGTCTAGAAGCAATGTAACCATGTTAGTGTTAGACTTATATTGTGCATGTATTTGGTTGTGTCAGTATGTGTCAGTTTGAGTCTACCTTTGGGTAGAGGTAGTAGCTTCTTTGTCCATGTTGCATTGTTACTATCTCCTAGCATGGGGGGTGGGCCTTCGGGTACCACTTGGTTGGGTGGAACATGCACCATAAATCGTTGGGTCCCCCGTGATCTTTTGTACTTGGTGGCGAGACATCCAGATGGACAACTCACAAATCTTGTTTTCATTTCTTGCAATGTTGTATTTCAAAATGTAATTAATTGGTTTTTCCCCTCTTGTATTTATGAGGTGGAATGTTGTAATTGTAACACTTATCTAATATTGACTCATTCTGGGAATGAGTGTTGTAATCAGTTATTCATGTAATGGATTTTATGTTATGGATGTATCTTCTTGTCTTGTTATTTAACTATGTTGAATGAATGCTTACTACTTGAGTAATTAAATGCAATGAATTTTAAATGATGTATCTTAATTGGGTTTAAGTAATCTCAGTTACGTAGCCTTAGGGGATGTTGTCAATTGTAAATGAACATGTGTGTTTAATTCACTTTAATAAAAAAAATTAGTACGCTTTTATCGTGAATTGAAACTTCCTCTAGGGTTGTGTGGTGAGGCATTACACATGGTATCAGAGCAAAGGTTTAAACACTGGGTGCTCTTGGATTATGATTTACCCATTTAGCTTAGTTGCATAGGTTTTTACGAGTACCTTGTCTAATACCCTTTTTCTGTCTATGTAGGAGTATGCCTCCTAGATGCGGACGAGGGAGAGGACGTGGATGTGATCGGGTTGGTGATCAAGAGGAGAGTCAGTATGAATCGCAACCTCGTTTCATACCTATACCAGAGTAGGAGGAACATCAGGCCTCACAGAACGATCCAGGAGGTAGTGGTGGATAGCTAGATCCTCCTAGGGTCGAAGCTACACGTAGAGCTTTCGAGGAGGCTTTGGCATTATTGGGTCCAAGATAGGAAGTACCAAAGGTTAACCCTGTGGTTAGGACAGTTACAGCTCTATTGGATATGTTAGTAGTGAACGATATGATGGATTTGATTCGATTGCAGCCACCTCGATTTGATGGAGTAGGTACCAGTCTAGAGGCTGAAACTTGGTTGATAGATTTGGACCGATGTTTTTCCATGCACCCTTTTGATAGTAATACTAAAGTGCAGTGCACTGTTATTCACCTTCGAGGATTTGCAGCCACTTGGTGGAAACTAGAGGAGCAAATGCTCCATATAGACATGAGTATGGTGTCTTGGGAGATCTTTTTTGAGCGGTTCAGAGCCCGCTTTCTCTCTGATCATTGGTGTCAGCGTAGAGGTGATGAGTTCTATGCCATACGATAATTATCCATGATGGTAGATCAGTACAAGAGGCGATTCTATGAACTTCAACAGTTCGCAGGAATAGGGGATGATGAGGGGATGCTAGTGCAGCATTTCATCAGGGGCTTAAACACCTGTATCAGTTGTGGTGTATGGGTCTTTGAACCCAATTCTATGGAGATAGCTATGGAGAAGGCACGGCTGGTGGAGGAGAACCTAACTATGGCACTGGGAAGTCATATAGGTGTGCATATAGGTAGTGGTACAAGAGCTGGGACTAGTGCTCAAGGGGGACAGACGTAGGGGGCTATGCCTCCTAAGACTCAGCAAGTATTAGCATAGGGCAGTTAGCAGCAGTCATTCCAGGGGAAACAAAAAGGTTTCTAGCAGAGACAGGATGATAGGAACTGGAGGCGCATGAAGCGTTTCAATTCTGAGCAACCTGCTCAGAGTGTCCAGTCCACTTTTGGAGGTAGTGCACAACAGCTAGTGTACCAGCAGGAGGCAGAGGTTATGATAGAGGCACATGATGCTTCTCTTGTGGTCAGCAAGGCCATATTGCTAGGATGTGTCCCAATAAGGGCACGTCGGGATTCACGCAGAGACTAGCGACATTAGAGCCAACAGTGGGAGATGCTGGCAGAGGCCATCATGTGTTCGCAGCGGTTGATAACCACCAGGCAGAGCACCAAGGTACCATGGTAGAGACTTATGGTATGTTATTGGGTAACCCTGTTACTATTCTATTTGATTCAAGAGCATCTGACTCCTTCATTTCTTCTTCTATAGTGTCACATTGCAGACTGGGGGCCCTAAGGCAGGCTGATAGGTGGCAAGTAGAGTTAGCTTCTGGTGCAAAAGTTGCATCACATTCTATAGTACCTGACTGTAGGTTGGATATTCGACCACTTCTTACTACCTTAGATCTTCGGGTTATACCATTGGGATCCTATGATGTTGTCATAGGTATGGATTGGTTAGAGACTCACCGAGCAGTTATTGATTATCGACGTAAGTCGATTTGGTGCATTAATGCATCGGGTGGTGAGGTGGATATTATAGGAGTGCAAAGATCGATATCTTTGAGGATTATCTCAGCTATGCAGTTGAGGAGATGTGTTCGTCGTGGATGTCATTTTTTTGCAGTTATAGTTGAGGACTTGGGATTAGGAGATGGAGAGGAGAAGGTATCTCTAGATAGTCATCCCATTCTCCAGGAGTTTACAGATGCTATTCCAGATGACATTCCAGGGATGCCACCATAGAGAGATATAGATTTTAAGATTGACTTAGTACCTGGATCAAAGCCTATTTCACGAGCTCCCTACTACATGACTACTCAAGAGATTAAAGAGCTTCACTTGCAGTTGGAGGAATTACTGGAGAAGGGGTTCATTCATCCTAGTATTTCTCCTTGGGGAGCACCTGTCATCTTTGTTAAGAAGAAGGATGGTTCACTTCAATTGTGCATTGATTACCGACAATTGAACAAAGTGACGATCAAGAATCGTTATCCACTTCCCAGAATTGATGACTTGTTTGATCAAGTCAAAGGTTCTACCATATTTTTGAAGATAGACCTTAAGTTGGGATACCATCAGCTCCATATTTTTGACTCAGATATTCATAAGATGACGTTTTGGACATGGTATGGTCACTACGAGTTTACTATGGTACCATTCGGGTTGATAAATGCGCCATCTGTGTTCATGAGTTTGATGAATGGAGTATTCTGCATATACCTTGATAGGTTTGTTCTTGTGTTCCTAGATGATATTTTGATATATTCCAGGACAGTAGAGGAACATGAGGAGCATTTGCAACAGGTACTTCAGTGTTTACGTGAGAACCAACTTTATGCCAACTTGTCAAAATGCGAATTCTTCAAGACTGAGATCAAGTATCTTGGTCATGTGATCTCAGGAGAGGGAATATCTATGGATCCTTCAAAGATCCAAGCTATTCTAGATTGGCCTGCACCCACGAATGTGGCAGAGATCCATAGTTTTATAGGGCTTGCAAGATATTATAGAAGATTTGTTCAGAACTTTTCTAGGATAGGTCATCCTATCACTTCTCTTCAGAGGAAAGGGGAGAGGTTTGGATGGTCAGAGCAGTGTGATTCAGCTTTTCAAATTCTTAAGAATAAGCTGACCAGTGCATTGATTTTAGCAATACCAGATCCCACAGAAGATTTTGTGGTTTTTATAGACGCATCCTTAGAGGGCTTAGGAGTAGTCCTGATGCAGGAGGGATGAGTGATAGCTTATGAGTCACAGAAAATTAAGGATCATGAAGTGAATTATCCCACTCATGACCTTGAGTTAGCAGCAGTAGTCCATGCATTGACTAGATGGAGACACTTTTTACTCGAGAACAAATTTGAGCTACGTAGTGATCACAGGAGCCTTCAGTACATTTTCACTCAGCCAAACCTTAATGCTAGACAGAGGCATTGAAATGGAGTTTCTCTGTGAGTATGACTTCGAGGTGAAGTATATTCAGGGAAAAGAGAACGTCATAGCTGATGCACTCAATAGACGTAGACATGCGATATCCGAGATAACTCTTATGGTAGATTTACAGAGTCGGATTCTTGCTACTCTTCCAACAGACAGTTGGTATTAGGATGTGAGGGTAGAGATTGAGGCAGGTAGACCTCTTGAGGGTAGGTTCACTGGTTATTCACTTGACGTAGATGGGTTACTTAGGCAATCAGAGCATATTTACGTTCCTTCAGCAGGTGACCTTCACACTTTGGTTTTGATCGAGGCACATCGTGCACCCTATTCAGCCCATCCTGGGGTGAAGAAGATTCATGCAGATCTATGCTAGTTGTATTTATGGCCAGGGATGAAACAAGATATTGCAAACTTTGTAGCAAGATGTTTGGAGTGTCAGCGGGTGAAGGCTGTACACCAACATCTAGCTAGACTTGTAAAGGCCACACCTTGTACCTGAGTGGAAATGGGATATTATCTTGTTGGACTTCATTGTTGGTTTACCCAACTCCTCACAATGACATGATGCTAATATGGTGACTATCGATAGGTTGACAAAGGTAGCACACTTCTCATCTATGTGTTCTTCATATAATGCGTCATCAGTTGCGAGAGTGTTCATGGAGGATATTGTGAGGTTGCACAATATTCCACATCGAATTATTTCTGATAGGGATCCAATGTTTACTTCCGCTCTTTGGACATCATTACAACATGTGATGGGGACACAATTGAACTTAAGTTCAGTGTATCAACTAGAGACAGATGGACAGACTGAGAGGGTTAATCAAATCCTTGAAGACATGTTACACATGTATGTTATGGACCAATAGACACGATGGGAGGATTATCTTTATCTAGTGGAGTTTGCTTATAACAATAGTTACCAGAGTTCCATAGGCATGGCACCTTTTCAAGCTTTGTATGGGAATCCTTGTCGTACTCCTCTTAGTTGGGATCGATTAGAGGACAAAGTGTTATTGGGACCAAAGATGTTGCAGGACATGGAGCAGTAGGTGGATCAGATTAGAGACAACCTGGTAGCACCATAGGATAGGAAGAAGAAGTATGTGGATGCGTATAGAGTGGATCGTCAATTTTCTATCGGCGATAGAGTATTCTTACGGGTGCATCCGCGAAAGAGTCCTATTTGATATGGAAAGAATTCTAAGTTGGTGCCTCGCTTTGTCAAACCTTTCGAGATACTCGAAAAGATTGGTCCAATTGCTTACCGACTTGCTTTTCCACCCATTCTAGCACGTATTCATGACATTTTCCATCAGGTTAGAGTTCAGTAGGATCTGAGGAATGATGCTTCATCCACCTAGGAGGATGCAGTTAGGATGAGGGAGTTATATCCCTACTTGTTTGTAGGCTTCCAGGAGTAAGCTTGGTCTTTGGGGGGGAGAATGTAATACCCCTCTGTTTTGCTTCTTGTTCAGTTTGCTTATGTTGTGTTTGGTTGCAACTACTTTGATACTAGACACACCTTGTTATTTGTTTTTGATTGCTACTGTTGAGCGACAACTATTATTGTGTGATGTGCTGATCTGATTATCATTTCATATGCTTTAATGATGTTTGTGGTTATAACATGAGCTTTTATTATGAGATTATTGATTATGATGTTAATGTCAATCTTTAATGAGTGTATTGGTGAAGATGATGGTTTTGCATCACTCACTTGTGAGCACCCTGCGAATCCATGATTTCTTCTTCACGGTGTGTATTAAATCCTGGATATACTGTATGATGTTGTTTACTTGGTTTTCAGGTTGTAGGTACATGACATCGACTCCACCTAGTTTCACAGATTTGAGCGTGTCGATCCAACGGTTAAGTTGAATGAGAGATAGTAGCTAGGTAACATGTGTCACATCTATGCCCTAACCTTAGTGTGTCATCAGTCTTGTTTGTTGAGTCATGGTGTACCTTATTTTAATGTTATTTGATTTTGAAAGGTACTTGTTTATTAAATGAATTTTTTAGAATAATTGCATTGGTTAAAAGTGATGATTATTTCATATTAAATTAAAGTTATGCTTAGAAGTTATATTTAAAGTTATTAATAGAATTTAATTAAATTAAATTTAAATTATTTAATTAATTAAATTTAATCTCAAAAGGGTTGAATTTAGTTGTTAAATAATTAAAATTAATTAATTAAGTTTAATTTTGGATTAAATTAAATAAAAGAAAAACTTGAAAGATATTTGAGAATTACATTTTAAAATTGAAAATTATTTCAAATTCCATTTTAAATTGAAAGTGTGTTTTCGAAAATGGTATTAGGTTAATATTGTAATTTTCAATATGGCATGCAAAATCAGATTTGGTTGTCTAAGATATTTTTGATTGAAGACACAATTGCATGTGGAATGAAGAGGAGGAGTTTTGTTGAAAATTCATTTTGGGAGAAGATCTTGGAAGGGAAAAAATTCTTGAAGGCAGTGAAGAATTTTTGGGAAAAGAAATTGCACAGAGAATTGATTTGAGGAAAATCTGTCACATTGTTTGAGTTTTTGGATTGGTTGATTGCTTGGGTTTATTGCATGATTGAAGAAAATTCAGGTGATCTTTGGAGGAGGCTTGCATCAGAAATTCATCTTTTCCTGTAGCTTTGAAAATCCAGGTTGTGTTCTGTGTTTTTCTTGTTCTTGTTTGTTTAATACAAATTTATATTGTTTAAAGAATCTATTGTTGAATTCATTGGGAATTAGGATTTTTTTTTAATTGAAACTAGTTTTAAATTAATCTAAAATTTGGGGAAGATTGTATAAATTTACTGTAGGATTTAATTCAGTAAATGGGAAATTGTAGAATCATTGTTAAATTTAAACCTTAGATTGTGCATCAAACATTCAGATTGTTGTAAGAAGATTATACCCATTTAGAAAACAATCAGATCTAGTTTTGAAAACAAACCCTCTTAGAAAACTTTCAATGGAAAAATCAAGATCTGTTTAAATTTGCCTACTTCTATATTATTTGAAAATTTGAAGGAATGGTTTAAAAGAAATTAATTTTAGGAATGATTTAAATAAAAATCAGTTTTAAAACATTTGTGAATTTTAGAAAATTATTCTGGAAAATTTTATTAATTTTCCCGTGACTGGTTATTTTTAATTATTCTGTCAATTTTACCAGTAGGAAATTCTGTGTAAATATATATATTTATATATTATATGTATTATATTCTGTTAAATATATATACATGTAATATATAAGTATATAGATTTAATTTATTGTTGTAAAGATTTAAAATTATTTTCCTTTTTGAACAAAATCGTCGTACGCAAAATTGTAAAGGTCTGTGTGAAATTTAGCGCATTGTATTTGTGATAAAAGTTGTTTTTATATAAGATAAAAATTATATTACACAGTGGACGGTGGCCATGACCCCACCGCCCACACTTCCCCATGGGAAGGACGCACTTGCCATGGGCAGTGCACCCACCATTTGGGGGGACGCACTGTCCATGGGGAGTGTGGCCTCCCCAAAGTTCGTCGACCGTTGTGCAATATACAGTCAGCGATTGTGCAAGGGTACCGACAGTACCGTCCAATGGATAGTGTATCGTCTAGTCCCTGTCACATTATTAATTGCAAAAAAAACTTGTTTTTTTATATATAAACTTTGTTATATATATATATATGGTATTCGTTTATTTATATATAAATTGGGTACTTTTTATACTAAATATTAATAAATAATATTTAATATAAGGGCATAAATATATATTTGGGAAATTAGTGGTTGACTGTGTAATTTTTACAAAATTAATTAATCTGTCACACTGGTAATTTTTTTTAGAAATTAAAACAAAGGTTTTATAAACAATGTTTATGTAAGAATATGTTTAAAATATAGTTGTATATAAATAAAATATATGTATTTAACTATGTAAAGCATGCTGCATATATATGTTTAAGTATATATCTTTATGATGTTCTGTTTTAGGCATATGATTGCATGCAAATTTATTAGACAACAATTTAAATTGAAACAAATAGTGTGCATGGCTAGTAAGTTAGAGAGAAGATATTTATTTTAATGGAAGGGATTATTATTTGTTTTAATGAAAATTTGAATGATATTATTTTAATTTTTGCGAAAAGTTTTAGATAAGGAAATGGATTTAAGCTATACAAATATAGTGAAATTCATTGCCAGTGCATTTTAATATTATATTTCCTTATGTTGATTGCATTGGGAATGGGTGATTTGTGTTATTTATTGTAAAGTATTCTAGAGATTGTGGGTTGATTCTTTGTTAATTCAACCGTTTGTTTTCCCTTGTGTAGTGCTTTAAGTGTTCTGTTTCCTCCTAGTGTTGGAGTGGATTTCTTTAATTGTTGCCTCCTTGAATAGGAGAGATTTTGTTGTTCAGGTTAGTAGCACCTGTGATACCCTTGGAGTCTAGTTTTGAGTAGCGTGTTATCCAATAGTAGAGTGGCTTTTGTGAGGGGCCAGAGCCCAAAGAGGTAAACCGATTACCCTTCAGAAGTAATTTAAACAAGTGATAATTAAAGTAATGTACTTAGATGATTAGGATGCATTTCACATTAATCAAGATAATTTAACCTCACTCATAGACACAAGGGATTGTTTAGGCTTGGGGTGAGTGAGAAGGCTTGGAATGGCAAGTGCAACTATCTTTTCCTTACGAGAGGTATTTGATTCCGCATGAGTGAGTATGAGGGTTGGGATTCGGTTGAGGTCACCAAGATTACTGAAGCCTATGAAGAATGCCCAAAGGAGATCTCATGACAAACTGTGTGATGACACTTTGTCTAGGATAACATTGAGATGTGTGTTGTGTGTATGAATTCTTTATCATACATGATAAATATTATATCTGGAAGCAATGTAACCATGTTAGTGCTAGACTTATATTGTGCATGTATTTTGTTTTGTTAGTAATTGTCAGTTTGAGTCTAGACGCCTTTGGTTAGAGGTAGTAGATTCTTTGTCCATGTTGCGTTGTTACTATCTCCTAGCATGGGGGGTGGGCCTTTGGGTACCACTTGGTTGGGTGGAACATGCACCATAAACCGTTGGGTCCCCCGTGATCTTCTATACTTGGTGGCGAGACGTCCAGATGGACAACTCGCGAATCTTATTTTCATTTCTTGCAATGCTGTATTTCAAAATGTAATTAATTGGTTTCTCCCCTCTTGTATTTATGAGGTGGAATGTTGTAATTGTAACACTTATGTAATATTGACTCATTCTGGGAATCAGTGTTGTAATCAATTATTCATGTAATGGAGTTTATGTTATGGATGTATCTTCTTATCTTGTTATTTAACTATGTTGAATGAATGCTTACTACTTGAGTAATTAAATGCAATGAATTTTAAATGATGTATGTTAATTGGGTTTAAGTAATCTCGGTTACGTAGCCTTAGGGGATGTTGTCAATTGTAAATGAACATGTATGTTTAATTCACTTTAATAAATAAAAAAATAGTACGCTTTTATCATGAATTGAAACTTCCTCTAGGGTTGCGTGGTGGGGCATTATAGTCTAAGTGTTTGACATTAATTTTAAAAGGAGTTCACAAAGTAGTAAATATGAAGATTTTCAAAACTACGTTAGAGTCTGACAAGGTTCTTACAACCTTGTTGAGACTTGATATTGCTCCTAGAGTGATATCAAGAGCTTCTAAGTGGATGCATAATTGATTTGAATTTTTCATTTTTATATTGAAATTTGAGACCTCTATTGCACAAAAAATCATTTTCTAAATGGACTACCAATTGAACTCATGTTTACTGCACAAATTTATTCAAAAAATAGACCAAAAATTTCCCTACTTTAACACTAATTGAACCCTAACTCATATCTTAACTACTAACCTAATTAAACCTTAACCTTAATTAAACCCTAACCATAATTAAAATCAAACCCTAATTCAAGTTAAACCCTAATTTAATATAAACCCTAAACTTAAGCCTAAATGAACCCTAATTGTAATTAAATATTAATTCTAATCTTAGTTAAACTATAACCCTAATTGAATATAAACCCTAACCGTATCCCTAATTAATTCCTAATTGAATCTTAACCCTTACAATAATTGTAAACCTAACCCTAATGCTAAATGAATTTTGACCCCAATCCTATGCCTTACCCTAACCCTAAATCTAAGCTGCATGGGCATGATGATATTTTATGTTCAACTATCTTTCTCATAGTTTGGCATATGTTGATGATACATATTATGCAATGTGTATTGATAAAATAGACCCACATTTTAATGATAGATTTATGTGACTGGCCTTCTTGAATACAAAATGGTATTATTTGTGATGATAGTTCTCTTACATGCCTATTTTTTATAAAAAATATCAATTGGCATGTCTAGTAATTTACTATAAGCTAGTTTAAATAAAAAAAAATTTCATATATTAAAATTGATAATTGAATATATGGTAAATAAAGATCTTGAATTTGTGACCCGTCATCAAAAAAATTATCCAATTTTTTTGAAATTGAGTACTCTTTAATTGAGAAAGTACTAAAGAATTAAATTTAAAATGGCTCTATCTAGGATTGGATTTTCCATTGAGAAATAATATTTTTGAACTCCTTTTCATAGTAATGGAATTGAACCATTCATTATTTGATGAAGCTTTTTACCAAAAAAATAAAAGAAATTAGTTTTTAAAATAGCTTTTTCCTATCTTCTATCAACCCCGTTTTGATGATTTTCCAAGAGGCTAAGTTCTAATTTGATTGAGTCAATGCGATAGTATTCTTATAATGGGAATTTAATATTAAGAAAGAAATGGGATGTAGCATTTTAGGATTGTTAGAACTTTAGAAAAAGTGGATGGGAAAGTAGCTTGAAAGGATGTTTCAAAAACAACATGCATTGATCTATTAAAAATGAAGGACAACAAAGGAAAGTATTTGTTGAATTGAATAAGCTCAATTTTAATTTGTTAATGATCCTAACATTTACAACTTGAATATAAGAATTAGTGTAAAAGAGAAACCACCATAAATTGAGATCTTCATAAAAAAAAAAATTGAATCTATTCAGATTTTTTCAATAAGCCATCTTTAAAGAGAAGAACTCTCCTCATTATTGAAATCATCAATTTTGACTATACCTAGAGATGTAACCCTCTATGTTCAAAAATAACCACCAAACAGTTAAGCACAAACTTGAGGATCACACTCCCACTAAATATTCATTTTATCCTTTTAAGGTTGTCATGCCCATAAATTTGCAATATGAAAACCCAACATTATTTTTAAAACAAGCATTAAGCTAATGAATCACTCTAAGAGTTAGAGCAGAACACTGCACTATTTATGGGATGCACACCTTAAGGGAGATATCTAAATGTATCCCTTACTAATTTGTACCTACCCAAAATATTAAACCTTATCTCATAGGAGCAGGATGACTATAAGATTGAATCCTAGTTGTGCAAGGGAGCATTTATTTCCCTTCAAGCCCAAATCATTACTGCTTTAATCAACAAATATTTCTTAATGATAATAGTATTATCGACTAGTCAAACCCTTGGATTTTAATAATGTTATTGGTATTTGCTTGAAGCTTACACATAGCTAACAATGTTGCTATTTAACAGATAAACTAATAATAATAATGTAATACCCCTCTATTTTTCTCTATTGTGCAAACTATGTTGTTTTCCCTTTTATGCTTTTGTATTTTGTTGCAATTTGACTTTGTACTTGGCTACAGTTGATCACTATTTTATCGTGATGTACCTTGTTTTGATGATACTATATTTTGATGTGATTACTATGGCATGTTTGGAATTAGCATAAGTGGATATTTCAATTTATGATGTTTCATGCTTTTGATTATGCTGCTATGTTAGATGCATCAGTTAGTACTACTGTATTGGTGAAGAGGATGGTATCGCATCACTCACTTGCGAGTGCCTTGAAAATTTGTGATTTCCTCTTCACGATGTGCCTTATTTATGATATATTTTTACATGTGGATATATTCTTTGTTCTCAAGCTCACAAGTATAGGACATCGACTCCACCTGGTTTCACAGGTTCGAGCGTGTCCATTACCCAATGACATTTGATTAGGAGATAGTAACTATGATTTCCGTGCTCATTCGTCACCCTGGTCATAGTGTGTCGTCAGTCATAGTGTGGTCCAGTTGTTCTATTTTGTTCTATGTGCCTTGTTTCAGTTTATTTAGGAAGTTAGAATAATGTTGGAAATGTAGGATTTTTGGGAAAAATTTGCATATCTTTGAATTTCTGCACAAGTCTTAAAAATGGAGTTTTTGGAGAAAAATTAAAAAGAGAAGAGGAAGGATTGCTCAATTTTGTGGGTTTGGATAGAAAGCTCAAAGAATCTGTGGAGCTTAAAAGGGTTTCATAGCACCATCAGCATCTTCAACATACTTCAAAAGAATCAGGTTCTAATCTTGTTTTAACTGATTTTTTTTTAATTCAATGGCTTTTGTGTGGATGGAAAACTATTTGCAATCTTTAGTTTGTGTGCAAAACAAATCTAGTTATTATTGTGCTTTCAAAATTTGAATAATTTTGTTCAAGTTGGAAATAAAAATTCTTGGTTGCAATTGTTATTTTCATTCTGTTTTGTTCTCAATTTGTTCTTCAAATTACAGAGTTTTAATCTTGTTTGAATGAAAATTATGTGTATGCATATATATATTTCCTTAAAAATATATGTTCATGTACTTGGTTATATGTATATATTTTTTATATTTATTCCCCTTATAAAGTTATTTTGGCAAAAAAATTTTTTTTTAAAAAGCCTATATTTTCCTTTCAAGGTTCTGGTTTTTTTTTATTTAAAAAAAATATATAAGAAAAAAAAAAAAAGATCATATTCTTTTAATGAAATTTTTATTTTAAAAAAAAAAATTAGAGGGGTTGGGACTCACCCTACCGCCGCTCCCTTGGGAAGCGGAGTGGGGGAGCGTGCCCAATGCGACCCCTGTCTGCGGCTTGCGCAGACTGCGCAGCATGCGACCACCAATGGTGGTGGCCGATTGCGCTCTGTGCAGCCCACACCACCACAATTGGTGGCCGATTGCGCTCTGCATAGCCCATGCCACCATAGTTGGTGGCCGGCTCCACCGCCCATGCCAGTGTCACCCCCGCCTTATGTCGTGTCTCCCTCCTTCCGACGGTGCCGCCTCCTACAGCCGCCACAGCCAAAACCACCGCCGCCTGGTAAGAGAACCCACGGCCAGCGTCGACAACCTCCTCCCAACATCCTTAGCACAGATTTTGAGGTTCGCGCGGCTCAACCCTAAGGGTTGGCACGTGAACCAAGGCTCTTGCTTTGGCCTTTTCAAAAAAAGAAATAAATTAATTTTTTTGTGTTATAATATATTTTAATATTTTATTATTATAATTTTAAAATATTAATGTATATTGATATTTAATATTATATTTGATAAATTAAAACATATTAAAATATATTTATAGATATATATTTTGTTGATTAAAATATTATTTTAATATATGTATATATTTATTGTTTTTAAATATATATATATTAAAATAATGATTTGTTTGAGAAAATGTAAGACGGAAATATTGGTTAAATCATTGTTTTGATTTTAAAATATTATATTTGGTGGGGAAGTAGTTTAGATTTTTAAATGATATGTTTTTTTGACAAGTTAATTATTATTTTTAATGGTTATATTGAATGAAGAGACAATAATTATTTTACTTCATTAAAGTTTGTCAAGTATATGAGTATTGGGTTAATTTATCATTAATTGGGAAATTAAGTAATTTAGTATTAATTTCTCTCTTAATTGGAAGGGTGAATTTAATTCAATTTATTTAAATGCAATAAATTGTTAAATGATAATGTGGAAAATGGATTTAGTGAATCCAAAGTAGATTTTATTCTTTCCTTGTTTTTGAGTTGTTCGTATGGCCATTCGGGAAATGTGGGTCTTAGCATTTGGCAAGTCTTCCAGTTGGGATTTCAAGTTTGTGGGTTGTCATACTGTATAGTCAACCTTTAGATAGCCTTGGGTAGTGTGTAACTAGTTTATTTCCCAGTTATCATGAACGGGAGTGTGTGGACTGTATGTCATGGTTAGGGATGTGATACTCTTATGTCACACTTGTTGTAATGCCCAAAATTTACACTAGGGCAAAACACAACTAACAATTTTTTTGAACAATAATACAATATACTAATATTGAACATCCATACCAATGCATGGTACATGCAATGTGCATTGGGTGATGTGGCTTGTGCAACATGGTCATTGACACACCGCTTAAGAGGGGTACGAAAATGAAAATGATTTTGGGTTGTCTCTAAACGTTGGGATTTCAAGATTGTCAACTGCCAACCCAAAGTTGATGCTCACTTTTGCATAATAGTTAATGTCCTTGTCAGGCCTCCATGGTATGGGTTCTCACATGGGGAAGCATATAAATATTATCAATTTGATTTACTAGAAAACTTCAAGGATTAATTACGAAACATTATTTTACTTGATAGCCCTACCCACTTTGACCACCTTGACGATATCAATGATAATTCACCATTTACAACATGGAATTTCCAAATACAAGAGTAGATAAAATATTTGTAATTTATTTTAATTATTGGTTCTCTTATTAGTTTATGTTTATTTAATATTAATTTATACATTTACTTTCCTTTATATAAATAAATTAATTTATATGAATGAAATAAATAATAAATAAATTTAAAAATAATAAGACTAAAGAATACCACATACAAATAATCATATATTAATTCATTCACATATTATATATTATTATTTTCCCTTAAAAGGAAAAAGGGAGAAAGAAACGAATAAAGGAAAGTTTAGACCTCTTTTAAGAAATTTCTATTAAAAATCTTATTTAATTTATTAGATTCTTTTGTAAGAATATGGGGAACATATTCTCCTCTCTTTTATTGAAGGAGGAATATTTCCAAGGTGTTCCCACGCTGGTTTTTTTTTTAATGCTTAAAGAGTATTACTCATGAGGGGATGACATGAAAACTTGAAGAACAATGGTTGATTGATATTTACCCATGTTTTAAATAATGCAATATGTGATATTATGGAAATCACAAGTTCACGTTAATAAGATAATATTATGCATTCTATGTTAACTTTAAGTGGAATAATACTAGATTGAACGCAAGGAATACTTCGAAGAAACATTATGTCTTCTAGGGGAGAGGACCCGGTAGTCGTGCACCCTAACTTCGCTCTTCTCAAAATCCTATGTGGAAATTTCAAATCACTCCCAATTTTTTACAGCAGCTTACTTGGCAAGTCCGCTACTTATAACTAAGGTTTCAGGGCTACATCATCAAATATGATGCCACATCAGCATGCATTTTGTCAAGGTGTCCAAAAAGGCCCAAAAAAAAAGTGAGACCAATACTTGTGCATTCACAGCATGTTTTATTGAGCGCTGATGTGGAATCACATGATTGGTTGCTTTTTAGATCAAAGGAATACATTTTGTTTAATAATGGGTAGACATCATCAACACTAACAACTTTAAAGTCACAACCATTGGTCCAATATTGATAAAAATATTGAGCATTATATAAACAACTACTATCACAACTATTGAAACATGCTCAGGTACTGGGTCCTCTCCCCTAGTAGGTCTGACATCAAATCAAATTTTACATGTACAAGTCGTAATACACTGTTATTGTATTTGATCAAAATGGTCTGAAACCAGAATTAGTGCGAGTCAAATATATATTTATCCTAGGGGGAGACAATACTGACAAATTTATAAAACTATCTGCAACATGATGATCATTGGACGAGGCAAAGAGTTTGACGAACTCAACGTCAGATGGGTAACAACAGCTATAAAAGTGATTTTCCCAGGCGATAACAGTGGCACATGAAAGGTCCACTCAGCCAAGCAAATGGCATACAAATTAATTTA
The DNA here is from genome assembly GCA_007115665.2 of Sequoiadendron giganteum. Taxonomy (NCBI): domain Eukaryota; kingdom Viridiplantae; phylum Streptophyta; class Pinopsida; order Cupressales; family Cupressaceae; genus Sequoiadendron; species Sequoiadendron giganteum. The sequence continues at coordinate 642,433,891 of CM021103.1, read as the reverse complement.
TATAATGTATGAAGCATCAGGATTGGTGGGAGGCAACGTGGCAGTTTACTAAAACAACAAAACTAAATTGAATAACGTTTCACCTCCATTTTGAAATATGAAGACAATTAAAGGAAACTTAAAAAAAATGACCTAAATCGCTAAGGAGGCAAAGAGCTGTGTTGGAAAAAGTTGACAAATTTTAGTTTGAAGCATGAGTTTACACAGGCATGTTGGCATCATTTTTTGCCAACTTTAGTCTAGGTTAGAGTGCCAAATCCAAGGATGATTTAAGGTGAAACTAACAATAATGGTGGAGAGGCATGCAGCAGTTGAGATCCCAATGCCTCGAATCTTCCATTGCTCGAATAGTCTCCATGCACAAGTAGGGACAGAACGACTGGTAGCAGGGGAATCGTGTTCTTGCAGCCAAAAGGTCTTAGACTATTGTCTTGCCGATTAAACATTACATTGTTTTATTTCTATTTTAGTTTGCATAAAATATGGTAGAGATTTACAGGAAGAGAGGCGACCAGTTCGGCGTGGAGTTATGCCTTCAGTGAGGGGAAAATCCTCCATAGAGGTTGCATCCTCATTATGATCCTGCGTGGAGAGATGGATATGACCTCCACCACTGCTAATACAGTTTTACTTATTTTTGTTCTATCTTCCCTTCTGCATTAATTCTTTCCTTATTTTAGATGTAGCTCATTTATTTAAGAATGCCCATTAGTAGTTCCTGATTTTTGTTTTATCTTAGAGTGTAGCAATGAATGTTTTGAACTTCATTCTATAGCGATATGATTTCTCCATAGAACAACTTAATACTTCTCCCAAATATTTCTTGTTACAGATCTAGCCAAGTTTTACCTTGAAGTATGTTTATAGCTAATGTCACACTGTTGTGTCTATTTTTTTTTATATATATATTCTGAGTAGTAAGAAATATTTTGCTTGTTTTTATTTTTGTTTTAATAATAACTAGCAAACCCAATACTATACTTGCATATATATAATTTTCCAGAATGAGCAGATTCAAAATAGTGCACCATATTGTAATGCAAGGGTAAATAAAAGATCCCTTAAAGTTACATATTTACAATAATCAACATATTTTCAAATAGTATTTACTTTGCTCAGCATTTACTCTACACAATTTTATTTTATTTTTACTAAAATGGTAAGGAAATGATCTTTTCTTGACCTGGATGTATCGTTCTAATCTTTCACCTAATTTTCACAGTAGTGGATCTATAAAACACAACTTCTCTTTCTCATTTATTCCATATTCCAAACACATTTAATCACAGGAGCAACAGATAGAGTTTATTTATTTATTTTAAATAAAATATGTAGCTACTCACTTATTCACAGATACATGAAAGTCTTCCTTCTCCTAATAGAACAATAAGGTGTAAATAAATCTTTTAAAATAGAATAACAGAGTAAAATATTCCTTTCTTCCTTTTATTTTCTACAACATTTACTCTTGTAACTCTTCCATACATACTACATAGAGTAGCAATTTTCTTCCCTAAGGATATACTTCATAATACAGTTACATATTAACAACAGATTATCACAAGCTCACTATAATAGGCCATCATGGCTATGGCATTCAACTCTATGATGCAAAATTTCTCCAAAGGATAGTACAAATATAGATCAGCAAGGAACATAGTTGTTTCCAAGCAATGAGTTCTCAAAACCTGCAACTTTACAAGGCACAAAATCTCTTCTATAGGCCAATGGGGAGCTAACCTCCCAACCTTTGGTTGGAAAACCAACCACCCCCAAGCTAGGAGGCAACATGGGAACCGGGCACAATCATGCAAACCAAATAAAATTTAACACACAAAATACACATAAAATTGTCACACCCTCCCAAGGGAAATTTCACATAACAAAGAGTTCATTATGAACTCAAAACGGGGAACGGAGGGTGGACTACGCATTCCATTTTGGGGACTCAATAAATAAACACCATAACCAACCATCACAAGGTTTCAATCTTTCATAAGCAACCCTTCCTTTGCATTTTCTTATCCACCCAAGCCATCCTTCACATTTCACAAAACATATGGGTACTCTTACCCTTCTTTTAACCTCTCCTTTCTAAGGAGGAATAACAATGTTCCCATGGAGGTTCCTACTCAAAATATCCCCAACTTGGGATGCTCTTCCCAAATTTGGGTGAGCCTACCCCTTTACAACCGCTTTTCCCCAACAATATACACAATTTTTTTTTTTAAGGGAAAACATTTCAAACACACGATCACATGTACATAGCATGCAAATATAAGAAGCAAAAAGATGTGGAACTCCTACCTCAATCCAAGTTTTGAAAGTAAGTTATGAGGAAGAGCACAACTCCTCCTCCAAGCTTTCTCTCCAATTCCCCAAGCCAAATCCAAGAGCTCACAACCAAAATTACAACTCCAAAACAAAGAATGCAAAAGAGAACCCCCAAAACCCTTGTTCATGGTTTTCTATATAGGAATTCAAGTTTGAATTGCTTTGAATGGGGAAGTGACATTTGCCACTCATCCATTCACTCTCCCAAGCACATTCACCCATGTGTGAGAACTTGGGAGACTTCCAATACACATAGAGAAGTGGGAATGGAAAGGGAGTAGTCCCCATCCCACTTCTCAAAACCTTAATTTCGTCAAACCTTTCTAAAGCCTCAAAAAGGGTGCCCAATCATGAAATTGACTCAAAATTCTAAGCTAAAAAGTACTTAACCCATAGGTACTTGACCTAGGGACTTTAAACCCATAAAAATACTTTAAAAACATAACTTTTCAACCCCCAAAAAGTGCCCTAAAGTTCAAATCCGAGTTTGTCCACTTGGATGGACAACTCACCATCTAGGTGGATTGACATGGAAATAAAAATCACTTACAAACATTCACAAACAACATTACAAATAAAATACATTACAAAATGGAACTATAGTCCCTTCATATGGACTATAGCTTGGTTTCATTGGTTAATTACTCAAGGTTCCCAAAATTACCTCCAATTTCCATTGGCCATGGAAAGTGCACCTGCACACTCAATGCAAACATTAATCCATCCAATAAATCATATTTCAAAACAATTGAATCACCATTTCATATACATAAGTTTTCATTCCAATAAATCATATATCAAAACAATTGAATTAGCATTTCATATATTCAAGTTTCAGAATTTCACATAGCATATATATATCTCATATCATAACCGGAAAAATCACTAATCACATACCATCTCCAATTCATTTACCTTAATTTAAAATTGCAATGTGGTTCATTCATATCACATATTTCATTTGTTCATCATTTCAAAACCAAATTGAATGACCATAGTAACTAGCATAAAATTTGGTCAACCATCACAATAAGCTAACTAAACATGTAGCCTACCCATAATCTAATCATCATAATAATTCAAATGTTTAAAATTCATAATAAGACCATCATAAAAATTCAATTGTCTAAAATATCATGTCCTAAATGGTATCACCAAACATAGTCAATAATACTAAAACTCAAAATAGTCTAAGCAATAAATGTATCAGAGAGGTGGACCTCACACTTGTGTACCCTTGGGTTGTGGAGTTGTTCCATGTGTCGTCTTAGAGGAGTGGCTTGTAACGAGGGTCGGTACACGAAGTGGTGCCAAGATAACACATTGTAAATTAGTTAATCTAGTGATAACTTAATTAACTGATTAGAGTATCACGTAGTATTGAACACTTAATAATATAATTATGCCTCGCTCATGAACACAAGGGCTTGTAAAGACTTGGGTTGAGACGAGAAGGCCTGGAATGGAAAGATCGTTATCTTGTATCTACAAAAGATAACTGATTCCGCATTGGTTTACATGAGGGGCCAGAATTCGTTAGAGGTTACCAAGATAACCCGAGATTGGTTCCAGGGCCTAGGAAGAATCACCATGATAACCCATGTAACATTGTGATGACACTTCTCCTAGGTTGACAGTATGTTCGCATTAGTGATGCAGCTGATTATGTAATTTCTGGAAGCATTGTAACCTTGTGTTAGTGATGTCACTGTATTTATTTTAGTACGATTATGTTAGCCTATGTCTAGAGGTAGATGTCCTTGGATAGAAATTATTGTTACTATCTCCTAGCACGGGGGGTGGACCTTTGGGTTCCACTTGGCTGGGTGGAATGTGCACCTTCCTCCGTTGGGTTTTTCTCCTTGTACGTGGGGATGAGACTTCCATTTGGAGAGCTCATGGTTTCAATTGCAGTTCGTGCTTGTTTTCTTTTCAGTTATTCTTGTAATTATTACCCCTCTTTGTTATCGAGGTGGAATTTTTAATTGTAACCCTATTTATTGGACTTGCCTCATTCGAGGAATGAGTGTTGTAACTTTATTGTTTAATAAATGGATTAATGCATTTTAAAGTTATTTATTATGCTTGCTGTTAAATTATCTTACTTGGAATGAATGCGTTATTTTATTAATTAAATAATTGACATGGGTTTTATTTATGTTTGTGTTGAGGTTCTATATAACCTCTGTCTCGAAACCTTAGAGGTTGTTGGCATTAGTTATTAAATTTACTTATTAATTGTACTTAAACAAAAAAAAAAATAGCCTATTTAAGTAGTTGTTGCAACTTCCTCTAGCGTTGCGTGGTGGGGTGTTACACATGGTATCAGAGCCTAGGTTTAAACACTAGGTACTCTGGGATTATGATGGAACCACTAAGCTTTTAGCTGTTTAGGTTTTGAGTTGTATATCTTGCCTAATACCTTGACGTGTCTGTGAAGGATTATGCTGCCCAAATGTGGAAGAGGTAGAGGGCATGTTGGTGGCCGTATAGGCGGTCGTGGTGAGAGTCAACATGACTCTCCTCCTTTAGTTCCTCTTACCCCAGATTAGGAGGAACAATAGGCATCTCAGAATGCACCTGGGGTTGGTAATCATCAGCAGCATCCAACAGGGATTGAGGCAGTGCGTAGAGCACTAGAGGAGGCTTTGGCACTCCTTGGTCTAAGGCAGGTAGAGGTTCAGGTTAACCCTATGGTGAGGGAAGATCCACCCTAGTCTAAGGCTCACATGAGGGACTTGCTTAGGGGGCATCCTCCTTTATACGATGGATCAGGTACTGGGTTAGAGGTCGAGACTTGGCTCATAGACCTGGATAGGTGTTTCGCCATGCATCCGTATGACAGTAACACTAGGGCTCATTATGCCATCATGTAGTTGAGGGGATTTGCATCCACTTGGTGGATACTAGAGGAGCATAAGCTCCGTATTGATATTCACACTGCATGTTGGGAGATATTCTTAGAGAGATTCAGAGCTCAGTTCTTATCTGAGCATTGGCATCAACGTCGAGGTGACGAGTTCCATGCCTTGCATCAGATGGCATTATCTGTTGAGCAGTACGAGCGATTTTTTTATGAGCTCAAACAGTATCCAGGGATTGGTGACGACGAGAGTATGTTGGTACACCATTTTTTTAGAGGCTTAAATGCCTATATCAACGGTGGTGTGAGGGTTTCAAACCCAAGACCATGGATGTGGCAGTAGAGAAAGCACACCTTACTGAGGAGAATCTGAGTATGGCACTTGGAGGACACATGAGTGTTCAAGTTGGAAGTAGTGTAGTGGCAGGATCTAGTGTTAGAGGAGGGCAGTCTCAGGAAGGTTTACCTCCTAGGTCTCAGCAGGGGCCATCTCAAGTTGGTCAACAATAGCAGCAGGTATCACAGGGGAAACGTAAAGGTTTCCAGCCGAGACAGGGAGATAGAAATTGGAGGCATGCGAAATGCTCTAGCTTTGAGTAGCCAACACAGAGTTCATAGTCTACTTTCAGGGGTCGTGTGCAATAGTCTAGCGCACCATCTGGGGGTAGAGGCTATGGCAGAGGTATAGAGTTTTTGCATGTGGTCAGCAGGGTCACATGGCTAGAGGCTGTCCCAATAGGGGCGCATCTGGATTTTCACAGGGACCAATGGCATTTGAGCTGACAGTTGGTGATGCAAGTAGAGGGCATCGAGTTTTTGTAGCGGTTGATAACCGCCAGGCAGAGCATTAGGGCATTGTCATCAAGACATATGGTATGTTGATGGGTAACCCAGTTACCATTTTATTTGATTTAGGAGTGACAAACTCCTTCATTTATTCATCAATCGTGTCGCGATGTAGATTGGGTGCGGTAAGGCAAGTCGATAGGTGGAAAGTAGAGCTAGCTTCGGGTGCGAAAGTCGCATCGCATTCCCTTGTGCCAGAGTGTAGATTGGACGTTGGACCTCTCCAGACTACGATGGACCTCCAAGTTATTCCTTTGAGCTCTTATGGCATCGTCATAGGGATGGATTGGTTGGAGGCACATAGTGCGGTCTTGGATTGTCGACGCAAGTCGATTAGATGCAGTGAGGCATCTGGTAGAGAGGTAGAGATAGTGAGAGTCATGAGGCCGATTTCTTTGAGGGTCATCTTAGCTATGCAGTTGAGAAGGTGTGTACGTCAGGGTTGCTAGTTGTTTGTTGTCATAGTGGATGACATGTATCTAGGTGGTGGAGAAGAGAAAGGCTCTCTTGATAGTCACCCCATCCTTCAAGAGTATTATGATGTCTTCCTAGATGAGATTCTAGGGATTCCACCTCAGAGGGATATTGACTTCAAGATTGATCTTATACCTGGTTCACAACCCATTGCTCGAGCTCCCTATCGTATGACTACCCATGAGCTGAAAGAGCTTCGTTTACAACTGGAGGAGTTGTTAGAGAAGGGTTTCATTTGCCCTAGTGTTTCACCATGGGGAGCACTAGTCATCTTCATGGAGAAGAAGGATGGTTCACTTCGGTTATGTATTGATTACCGATAGTTGAACAAAGTGACCATCAGGAACTGATATCCACTTCCTAGGATCGATGATCTTTTTTATCAAGTCAAGGGTGCCACCATCTTTTTGAAGATTGATCTTAAGTCTAGATATCATCAACTTTGGATCTTTGACTATGATATTCATAAGACAACATTTTGAACACGGTATGGTCACTACGAGTTCATAGTAGTACCATTCAGGTTAACGAATGCACCTTTTGTGTTCATGAGTCTGATGAATGGTGTATTTCATACATACCTAGACAAATTTTTCCTTGTGTTCCTTGATGACATTCTGATATATTCTAGGACTATGGTAGAGCATGAGGAAGATTTGCAGCAGGTATTGCAATGCTTGTGAGATAATTAGTTGTTTGCTAACTTGTCGAAGTGTGAGTTCTTCAAGTCTGAGGTACAGTACCTTGGGCATGTCATCTCAGGGAAGGGTATTTCAGTGGATCCTGCAAAGATCGAAGCGATCTCAGATTGGCCTGCGTCCACGAATGTGGCAGAGATACGTAGCTTTATGGGGCTAGCAGGTTATTACAGAGGCTTTTTGCAGGGTTTTTCGAGGACAGGTTATCCTATCACTACCCTTCAGAGGAAAGGGAAGAGGTTTGAGTGGTCCGAGAAGTGCAAGGCAGCGTTTCAGAACCTTAAGGAGATGCTGACTAGTGCACCGATAATTGCTATACCAGGTCCGACTAGGGACTTTGTAGTTTGTACAGATGCATCCTTGGAGGGTCTTGGTGCAATGTTGATGTAGGAGGGTTGATTCATTGCATATGAGTCACGAAAACTCAAGGATCATGAGTTGAACTATCCCACCCATGATCTTGAGTTAGCGGTAGTTGTACATGCATTGACGAGATGGAAGCATTTCCTTCTTGGCCATAGGTTTGAGCTACATAGTGAACATAGGAGTCTTCAGTATATCTTCACGTAGCCCAACCTTAACACTAGGCAGAGGTGTTGGATGGAGTTCCTCTGTGAGTATGACTTTGAGGTGAAGTACATCCAGGGGAAGAAGAATGTTGTAGTGGATGCACTCAGTAGACAGAGGCATGAGATATCTGAGTTGACCTTAGTTGTGGACCTATGGAGTTGGGTTCTTTCTGCCCTTCCAGCAGATAGTTGGTACAAGGAGGTCAGGATAGTGATAGAGACAGGTAAACCTCTTGAGGGCAGACATTTAAGATATTCTCTGGATTTAGATGAGTTATTGAGACACACGGGATGCATATATGTTCCTCCTTCAGATGGTCTTCGTACCTTGGTCATGACTGAGGCACATCGTGCACCTTATTTAGCCCATCTTGGGGTGAAGAAGATGCATGCAGATTTGCGTCAGTTGTAATTTTGGCCAGTGATGAAGTGAGATATCATGGATTTTGTGTCATGATGTCTAGAGTTTCAGCGAGTGAAGGTTGAGCATCAGCATCCAGCAGGGCTCCTACAACCGCATTTAGTACCAAATTGGAAGTGGGATATAATCTCATTGGATTTCATTGTTGGTTTACCCAACTCTTCGAGACGACATGATGCGATAATGGTGATAGTTGATAGGTTGACGAAGGTGGCACACTTCTCACCTATGTGCTTATCCTATACCGCATCATCTCTAGCTAGAGTGTTCATGGAGGATATTGTGAGGTTACATGGCATTCTGTGTCAGATTATTTCTCACAGGGATCTAGTTTTTACCTCAGCCCTTTGGAGATCATTGCAGCATGCGATGGGGACACAGTTGAAATTCAGTTCAGCTTATCACCCCGAGACTGATTAGAGTATCACGTAGTATCGAACACTTAATAAGATAATTATGCCTCACTCATGAACACATGGGTTTGTAAAGACTTGGGTTGAGACGAGAAGGCCTGGAATGGCAAGATTGTATTAGATATTTTTGATTTATGTAGAATGCATGTTTTCAATTTGGGGGAGAGAGAAATTTTGGGGAAGAATTCATTTTTCAGAACAGTGAAGGATTTTTGGAAAATTTGTGCAAAGAAGGGTTTGAAACGGTTTTTGGTTTTGGATTGGATTTGAGGAAAAAATGTTGTAATTGTTGAAGTTTTTGGATTGGATTTGTTGCACGTTTGAAGAAAATTCAAGAAATCTTCGAAGGGGGCTTGCATCAAAAATTATTTCCTGTAGCTTCAAACTCCAGGTTTTATTCTGTGGTTTTGTTCTTGTTTTGTTTAAAGCAAATGGATTTAGATTAAAGAAATTGTTTTTTAAAAATCATTGGAAATAGAGATTATTATTGGATATTAGAAATTTACTATTTAAATTTTGGAGGAAATTGTAAAATTTACTTTAGAAATTAATGTTTAATTCAAGAAATTGTTGAATTAGTTTTTGCTATATTATCCTTGTGAATTTTGAATTTTTTTTGTGGAAATTTTTTTTTCACATTTCACTGTAAATGAATGTTTCAAAAAAACATGTCTTCAATTTATTTTGTAGATGAAATACTGGTTAAATATATATATATTTACATATGTATAAATATATATACATATGATGTATATATATTTAAATTTTACTATTGAAATTGATTGTATGTGCGCCATCCGTACGGCAATACCCATTATATTTTTATGGAGGCAAGATCTCTTTTTTCGTTGTTTTAGCGAACCCGAGTCATTTTATTTTGAAGAGAATTTAATTCGCTATTTTTGATGTATGGGGTTTGGATGTTGGGGAGGATCTACCTCCCCACAACCACGCCCATATGGGAGCGACTATGTGGAGGGAGACCCCCTCCACATCCCCCTCACTGCCGTCGCCCCTTGCATTTGGGAAGAGGGTCGGCGGGGTTTATTTCGCCGCCTCTCCTTCCCAAATGCAAAGGGATTACCATGTCCATTTTCTGAGTATGAACCCACCTGCAAATTAGGGGTATTCGGATTTTATTCTTTTTTTTATTATACCCTTTTTAATTATTTGGTATATGTTTAAAGCTCCCTAAATTTGAATAAAATCGGTAGGATATATAAGATGTATATATTTACATTTATGGTATATATATATATATATATATTATAGATTAATTATATGTATATATATTCTGGAGTTATTAATATTGATTTATTGTATTTTGAGAATTACAATATGGGTATTTTGTTAAGTGGTGGTAGATATATTTAAAGTATATATATACAAGGAATAAATGTATTTATTTATTATTATATATTTGGTGTATATATATTATGGAGCATTGATATATATATTTTAGTGTAAATTTAATATTTTATTTTATTTCAAGTTTATGCATGCAATTTAGTATCTAATGGAGGTTTTAAAAGAATTGATTTGCATGCAGGAATGAAATAGAGAAATTTAAATGAATTGTAGAAATTAGAAGAGTTAGTTGTGTATCTGAAAGAAATATTTTCTTGGAACTGATTAGTATGCATAATTCAGATTGATAGGGAAAATGTTATTTTAAATAAATTGATTAAATTATATGAGTTAGTTGGAAAACGAAAGGAATCTAGTTAGTAGAGTGCTTATGTTGGTTTTTAAAATAAACATTGAATTTGATTTAAATTGCTTAAAGTAGTATTTCTTATATTTGTAAATTGAAGGCTCTTATTCAACTATTTCAGCTATTTTGAAACGGCAATAGTTTTATCTTACTCTGAATAGAATATGAAAGGAAAATGGATTTAGAATATCCAAAAATAGTAGTTTCCTTGTGATTGCCTTAAATGGTATATTTTCTCTGTATTCGTAAAAGGGAAGTGAATTTAATTATTATAGATTTCCTATAATAAACGAGGAAAAAGGGTTTATGATTATTTTAGATGATCTCGTTATCGTACTTTTGACTTTTCAACGTTACCTATTGAATGAGTATGGATTGAGGAAATCCAAATATTAGATTTGATTAATGACTTGAATGCTTTTGTAGTTATGTCGTCATGTGGAATTTTGGGATATGGGATTATGTGTTAGTCCAAACTTGTAATTCTTCCAGAGAATCTTAGAGGATCTAAGAGGGTTGTCGATTCATTATCTCAACCAGTTGTTTTTCCCTTGGGTAGTGTATGGTGTCTTTTCAGTATTTATCCAGTTTCCACGAACGGGGTTGTTTTGTACCTCCTGTGAAAGGAGTGGACTACGTGTTTAGGTTGCCTCCAAAATGTTTGGAGTGTGTTCTATTATTTGTTTCCTCCTTCTGTTGGAGTGGTTATGATGCCTATTTTGCATGCACTTGTGTTTCCCTTGGTGATTAGTTTGGTATGGTGTGTTGTCCATTAGAAGAGTGGCTTTTGTTAGGCGTCGGAGCCGAAAGAGGTAAATCGGGTAACCTTCAGAAGTGATTTAATCAAGTGATAACTAAATTAATGTACTTAGAGGATTAAGATACCTTCCACACTAATCAAGATAATTTAAGCCTCACTCATAGACACAAGGGCTCGTTTAGACTTGGGATGAGTGAGAAGGCCTGAAATGGCATAGTCATCTATCTTGTCAGTACGAGATGTATTTGATGCCGCATGAGTGAGTATGAGGGTCGGGATTCGGTTGAGGTCACCAGGATTACCGTAGTTGGAGCCTATGAAGAATGCCCAGAGGAAATCTCATGACTACTATGCGATGACACTTTATCTAGGACAACTGTTGTTTATTGTTTTATGTGTATGGTTCTTTGAACATACTTAATCTATTTTTATGTCTAGAAGCAATGTGACCTACGTCAGTGATGTGAGAGTTGTACTTGTGTTGAGCATTTATTTGGTTATGTCAGTTTGAGTCAGTATGAGTCTGCATTTGGTTAGAGGTAGTAGATTCTTTGTCCATGTTACATTGTTACTATCTCCTAACATGGGGGGTGGGCCTTCGGGTACCACTTGGTTGGGTGGAACATGCACCAAAACTGTTGGGTCCCCATTGATCTTCAATTCGTGGAGGCGAGACATCTAGTTGGACAACTCGCGGATCTTGTTTTTCATTTCTTGCACTCTTGTATTTCAAATTGTAAAAGATTTGTTTTACCCCTCTTGTATTTATGGGGTGGATTTATGTAATTGTAACTCTTATGTATTTTGACTCATTCTGGGAATGAGTGTTGTAATCAGTTATTCTTGTAATGGATATATGTTATGGATGTATCTTCTTATCTTGGTATTTATTTATGTTGAATGAAAGTATATTACTTGTGTTGTTTAATGCAATAAAATATAATGATGTATGTTGTGGGGATATTGGTAATCTCGGTCACATAGCCTTAGGGGATGTTGTCAATTTTAGATGAACATGTATGTTTAATTCACTTTAATAAAAAAAAAAATTAGTACGCTTTTGTAGTGAATTGAAACTTCATCTAGGTTTGTGTGGCGAGGCATTACATAGCGTTGAATTGATACTTAAAATAATGTGTGACAACTAATTGCTAAAATTTTATAGTGATTATGGTGGAATTATAAATGTGTACCTACCCAATTGTGGGTCTAACGTGATCTCTTTGACACATCCATAATGTAGCCTCTTGTATTTTTTATAGTAGATCATCAATTTAAAAGATATGATTATCATAATTTTATTCAATTTCTAAAATCTAATAAATATTAATTGATTATTATGATCACATTACTAAATCAATAATCAATCATAACAAAATGCAAGATACTAATAAATGAAATACAACAAAGGATAAAAAATCTTATATTAAAATTTAAGAATAGTAAATTAATAGTTACAATTTACAATGAAAAACATAAATGGAAGCAAATCAATAAAATTATTTGTAATCTAAGATTTTATTATTATTTGGTTTCAAAATTTACAAATCATACCAAAAAAAACATTTTAATTAGAATTCAAATCTCATAATCTAATTTCACATTAAAATATTACAAAAATAGTGATATAAAATTAACACTTTAAAATATTCACAATTAAACCCAACATTAAAAAATAAATAAAATATTGATTGTATGCCCTAGTTTATTTATTTTTACTTAAAAAATGTATACAAAACTAAGGGAACAAATTGGGTAGAAATGACATCCAAAACAAGAGGAATCTACCTCTAAGTTAATGGTAAGGAAAGACTACACCCAATTGGGGTCATACCACCTCCCTTCTTTCATAAATACCAATCATAAAAATTAGAGCTTGCACAAATGTATTGTTTCAATTTTTATTGTGTTTGGAAGACATTAAATTTTAATTCAATACTATTTTCAAATTAAGACAATCTAACAATACTTAAGTTAAATTCACATATCCTAAACAAGTAAGATTACAAAATGGTTAAATTTTAGTTACAATTAGTTATTAAAGTTACCGTAATATATATAAAATGTAAATTAAAATAAATATATGAATTTAATATTAAAAGAAAATTAAAAAGATACTTTTCGACATCCACATGAAACTCTCATAAAATGTCTCTAAAATTTTAAGTATAATTTTTTTATTAGATTCAATAATAAAATGTTCAAAATAATGTCTTAAGGTAATGGGATCTCAAGGTGTACCAACACTATAAGATATATACCGGCAACAAGCTAATAAGTAGAATAATGATCGACCAATTCGTAACTCACCCACATTATAAAAAATAAAAAATAATTATGACCACTACAACACATCATTTGTAAAAGTCAATTGAGTTTGGGTATGCAATAAAAAGATACTGTTTAACATACAACTAAAATCAGTTTTAAATACTGGAGATTTTAAAAAATGTTCTAGTAGACCCATCAATTGAGTATTGTTCAAGATATTAAACTCTCTAGATAAAATATGGAAGCACAAGTCAAATGAAGTAACTAAAACACATTTATATTCAATAAAGAAATTATTGATAAATTGATAATTTTCATAACAAACAAAATTGGGTGAAGATGATTCATAAAAAAATTATTATATATTACTACCATTTTATAATAGAAATTACCAAATAAACAAAATAGTCTAAACAAGATAGTCTATTTATAATATCATATTCCATTTCAATGCATATATACTTTTCAATTTGCAATTATATAATCCACTTTCTAACATAAAATGAATTACATCATTTATGTGTTCCAAACCAAAGAAAAATGAAAAATTAACTTGAAATTCATCAAGCTACTTCCATTAAATGATAGGAATCGGATATCCCCCTAAAAAATAGACCAAAAAAAAAACAAAACAATAAAATAAACAAAACACTTTTCATCATACAATATAAATATTCAATTTCAAACAAGAAATAAACTTAAATTTTATTGTTATTTCCTTATACTCTAATTTCAAATACGATTTCCAATTCAAAATTTTTAGAAAATGGAACTATAGTAAATTCCATAAATTATTTATTTAGAAGTCATTAGATAACATCCCCTCACTCTCTTATTCTATAATGTCAGGTAACAGAAGAATGATTGGGTAGAATAGCAATGTTTAAGATCTTGTGCAGTTAGTGCAACAATCCCAGTTATCATCGCCCATATACTGACACTGTTTAGGATATTTGCATAAACTTTCACATTTTCCTTTCTCACAATTATGGCACGCTTGCTCGCAACTTCCACATTGTGGAAAAGTGACTGAAGAGCCTGCATTTCAAAATATTAGAGAAAAAAAATATATCATAAAATAGTTTTTAGTTAAAACTGACCATTCCCATTACATAGATATAAAATAGTTGAAAGATATGAAAGAGTTATTTTCTAATTAGAAAATTTAAAATAAATAAATCATTTTTTAGATGGGTAAAAAATAAAAATAATTGTAGTTTAACAATGAAAATAGAAAGTTGTGATATTGTTTCTTTAAACAATAGGAAAAATCGATAAAAACTCATTGCACATGAAAATAGAATATAGATTTCTTGTTTTTCTTTCACGGATTTGCTTACCATCTATATATTATGTTGTCATTATAGAATGACAAAATTAAATGTTTATAAACAATCTTTATAAATAAAAAAAATTAAAGAAACCAAAACTTAATATAAAATAGTGTGAATAAATCTTACCCAGCACTGCAGCTGAAGACAACATTGTAGTTGGTGAAAGAAAGATTAGAACGATAAAAATGCAAGCAGACACTGAAGAGACCATCATAATCCCCTTACTTGCCATCTATTTTGAAATTATAAATTATATGTCATGAATGTGATATTTATATATTATGAGTGTGATTTGATTAAGAAAATATTTTCCTTTCCATCAATATATTGGAAACTTTCTTTTTTGAAATTTGAGTTGATAAGATTAAGTGCAACAAATTATGTTCATAAATTGAAATGTAAACTTTCTTTCATGAAATTTGAGTTGATAAGATTAAGTGCTACAAATTCTATTGTCTATATTGAAATTGTTTTTTGTGTTACATATGTCAAATTCTTTTAAATTCTTCTTATGGTATCACATTTAAAATAACTGTTGTTTTCTAAAAAATAGATTCCTTATCCACGTGTGTGAAATATTTAGGAAAGTGGCCTCTTTATTTAAGAAAGTCACCTCTTTATTTTGGAAACTTGTTGCTTGCTTTACTTTTAAAACATGAAACTTCCATTATTTTTAAAATTTGCATTTTTGAAACTTGTTGCTTGCTTTATTATTAAAAGATTAATTTGGAAACTTGCCCTTCATAGTCTTTTTTGTTCTGAATTTACAGTTTAATAAGTTTATTGAATTTATAGGTATCAATGTGTTTTTTATAAATTAGATAAATTTATAATTAAAATAATAGATAACTTACCAATATATTATCTAATTAAAATATTATCTACTAAAATATTAATATCATTATATAATATTATGTAATTAAAATATTAATGGTATTATAATAAGATGTAAATAATTTAAACCATATCTTAATAATATAATAAGATGTAATAAGATTAAAATATAATAATCCATTATAATTTATTTCTTATCTTTATTTGATATTTGGAAAATAATTTTCAAGAAATTTTAATTTTTTTAATGTTTTCAATTTTTTTGGCTTTTGTGTTTTTCTTTCTCAATGTGGTGGGGTGGTATGGGTGCTATAGACCTATTGCCATTATAGTGTTACCTCGGCCTAATTATGAAAATAATTGAAATAATAACTTTTAGTTATAAAATGATTAAATAGTTTGTTGTTTTTTAAAATAGATATTTAATATAATTAAATTTGAATAATAAATTAATAAAAGTTATTATTTACAAGTGATACAAAATAATTATTATGTGATAATTCGAATTGTGTGTGTGAAAAAAATAAATGTTATTTTTTTATATACTAAGTTAATATTTAAGTCTTCTAATGAAATTTATAAGAATTAAGTCTCCAGCTATTCTTGGGTTATTCTTATGGAATGAATTAATACAATTATATATTGACAAATGATTCATTCTTAAGTAAAATTGGTTTTACTCTCCAATCCATCATCCATCCCCATTTACATGTATTTCCACACATTCTATTTCTATTTGTATCTATTATTATGTATTTACCATGTTTTTGGGAATTTATTATTACTATAATTGCATCTATTCTCATACAATTCTCCACCTTGATATCTACATTTCCCTATTTCCAGTTAATCTAGTCTTGAGTAGATTTTCCCCCCACGCTATGAGGAATTGACCCAAAAAATAAATTTTGCTAACTCCCACCTATATCACTAGTTTTTATCAGCGAACTTGGTGCACATTTGTGAATTTATTACCATGTTTTGGCATTTAAAATCATTCAATATGTATTAAGTTAAATCCAATCAATATTAGAAAAAAGTACTCATTAAGGAGAGAAGCCATTATATGAATATAGACATGGAAAATTAACCAACACACTTGATCCTAATTACTAACATCGTCCTAAATCATACTCTCAACTCATCAATGTAATTTAATTAATCTTCAATCCCTCTTTAATTAAATAATTCATCTTATTTGATTAAATCCCTAAAGACCTCTTATTAAACTGAATAAATTAAACCTTATTTGATTTAATCTAACATTATCCCCTTTAGTTAAATAAATCAAAACATTTATTTAATTAAACCCTTCGTCTCAATTTGATTGAAATCAATACATAAATTTAAGTCTAAATTGTCACATCTCCTAAAATCTTCATTAAATTAATTAGACTTTGATTAATTTAATCTTTATCTATGTCACATCTTCTAGAGAATGCAACTTGCACAATAAATCAATTACTTTGATTTATTAAATCTCCTATTTTCCCTCACATGACATAAAAGGGGAATATTCCTTCAAATTTGGATTCAAATTCAAGTGGACTTGGTCCTTCCAACAAGGCATTTATTTCACCTTACAAGTCCTTTTGCCTTGAGCCAAGTGGCCATAACTCCATTTTCTTTCCTCTCCAACAAGTCATTTCACTATTTAGAAATTCCACCTAATGTCATTTATTGGCACTTTGATCAAAACTTGCACAACTTTTAACCATTCACATCTTGACAAGTGGCACTTGGCCATTGGATGTTGAATGATCCCACATTACTCAATTTCACTCTTTCTTCCAATTTCAAAATCTGTAACTGAGAGAATCTTCCTCTCATTCTATCATCCACAACTTAGAGAAAAGTTACTCTCTTCACATTGAGAGTTAATTTTATCGATTTCATATCAAGTGTTCATCATTTTCATGGTTTCATAGCTAGGTTATGCAGATTTTTCATCATGGAGCTTGATTGACTCTTCATCAAAGTGGATCACTCATCAACATTGCAACAAACGAGTTGGGAAAGGGCCAATTTCCACACATAATTGGCACCAATTCCCTCATGGGATTGAGTGTTTACATGCTTAAATAGGATTTCAATTACTTTTTATGTTTTGTTCTTCATTTATTCTTATTTTGAGTATTGTAGATGAATTTCATGGGGAATCTTGATTCTCACTTGAATATGAGCTTACTAATGTGTTTGTTTCTTGTATTTGTGCAGGTCTAGGATTGGGGTTCACATTTTGGTGCTAGAAGCAGGGCTGATTTGGAGAAATTCATCAAGTTTTTCCAAAAATGCATGTTCTTTTTAACATTTTTTGTGCCTACAGGAAATTGCACCGCTCAAAGTTCAGCGGCGGCATATTGCACCGCTATCAGTCAAGCGGTGCTATATCACACTACTCTAAACTTCAAACTCCACCGCTGGAGTCTTCCCACCCACAAATTTAAATTTCCAAACAGCGTCGTAGGTTTCGAAACTCCAAACTACGTCGTTGGGTTGAAATAGTGTCGCCTTTGCACTCTTTGTCCTGCTGCAGAGCACCACTCTCAGTCATCAATGGCACTATATTGCACCGCTAGAGTTTCTAAACTCGTTGCATTTGCTAACTATACTGCTAGGTGACAGTAAAAAGTTCAAAAAAAAAAAAATTGGACATGTGCATTTTTGTTTTTAACTTTGTGAACTATTAACCTATTTGTTGTCTTTGAATCTCCTGGGTTTGATCATTTTGCAGGTTAGGGCAAGGAGGAAAGCAAGGTGGAAGGTTACATTGTGACATCATTCTCATCTTATACCATGTTTTTTTAAACACTTTAGTGTTGTTTAGCACTCTTAGAGAATTCTCAATCTCTCTTAAGAAATTTTTTATCTTTCATGCTTTAGGGAACACTAAATTTTCTTTTGGGCCATAAAAAGAACAATACATTTTTTTTCAAATTTTGCAAATAAAGGGCTTAAATGGAACTTTAAAAAAATTTAACAGATTTGGTTTAAGGTTTAACAATTGAACAAGGCAAATCCCACATTTGATTTGGTGCTATAAAAAGAATTCATTTTTGCTTTGTGGACTTAAAATGAGCAAGTGTTATGTTTTTTTGTAATTTCTTACTCAAACTAATACCATCAAAATGACATGCACTTCTCTCGTGCCTCACGGAAATCTTGAGAATCAAAATCCCTTTTGGTGATCTTAAGTTGAGTAAGATAATTACCTCCACATTTCATTTTGGGGTTAAAATTGAATCAATCTCGTGAGTGTGAGCGTGGTATATTGCGAGTGTTCTCCCTTTTTTTTCAATGAAGGTCAATTGAACTACGGGATACGCTTGCTCACTTTTTTTAATTTTAGTGAGCCTACCTTGTGGGAAAAATTAATCACCCAAGGGAACAACCCAACCGAGAACACACTAAAACCAAGCGACTTCCCCTCGGGATATAACTATGGATATTGGAACAAAGGCCAATATCATGAGGATTATTCCGATGAGAAGGGAAGCAATGTTCTCTCACCATACTGGATAGTCCCCCATGAATTAAATTCCCTCTTTAAAACCCCTTATTTAGCAAAGGCCAAAATCCTATCTATTTGTTGGTGCAAAATGTCATGTCTTTTGAAGCCACCCCACATATACATGTGGTTCTATTTTAGAGATGAAAAGTATGCCATCGGAGATTCATGGGTATTGATGCTTGATTGACCTGAGAAGCAAGTGCACTATAAGGGGGAGTCAGTGTGGTCAAGCATCTAATCATCCACACTGAATATGCACAGCTGGATTTATCCAAGTGGGAACCCAACAAATATTGTCTTTTCAGCCTAGGGATTGTACATGTTCTCAAAATCAAAACACTTTGCTTGGATCTAAAAAAACATTAGGAAACAAACATTCACAAAAGCTTCAAAATTTCAAACCCTTTGGAGGAAACAAATACCCTTGATGAATCCATGTGCTCTTGCTTACCCTAGGGATTCCATCCTTAGAGGTTTCTAAGTGCTTGGGTTTAATCATCATTTGTTTTCACTAAAGTCAACTTAGGAAATTGTGCTCTTGAAACCTTGATTTTCGCATAATGGACCTTGTGGAATGAAAAGGAATTAAGGCATAGACATTTAGTTTGAAATCATAATCAAGAAATTTTTTTGATAAAAGGAACTCATTAAGAAAAGATAAGGAAAATTTGACCTCACATGTGTTCTCTCAAATTATTTTCCGTAAAATCAAAATCCAAAAACCAAGGTTCAAGAAGCTTAGTCAAAAGGCTCGTGAAGAGCATCTTTCCATGATTTTTGAGGTTAGAGAAAGATTGGTATATAATTTCTACAAGAAGGCTTCAAAGAACAACCCAAGTTTGTATGAGTTCTATTATCAACATAATCCAACTCTTTTTCAAAGGTTTTCTTTTCTCACATAGGAAGTATGGCATATTCTTCAATACCGAGGTCTTGTAAGAAAGAGTTGTTAGAGTAAAGGTCTTAACTTAATTATGTTGATTAAGTTACCTTTATTCCTTTCTTAAGATTTCACGTTAGTTTGCATAAAGTGACATTTAATAATTATATTAATTATTAAATGTTATCCTATTAGGGCTTCTATTAGGGTTTTTCCTATTAAGGTTTTATTAGGGTTTGCATGATCTCCTTTTTATAAGGATTGATCCCATTGTATTTCATATCAATTCATTCTCTCATTCTCTCTAATATATACATTTTCAGTTTTCAGAGAACCCTTGCTTGTTTGTCTCCATCTCTTCTTTTGTGATAGGTTATTTGCATGCAGGTGATCTTCGAGGTTTGTGGTGTTGTATTTTCTCAACTCCTACATGGTATCAGAGCTCCACACCTGCTGCTTCCTGTTCTTGTTGTGAAGATTCTTGGAGCTTCAAGGGTTTGGGGCTTGTTTTCTTGATCTAGGGCATACCTGCATTTTTGAAGCATTTTCAGCTCAAACGGACATTGCCATTGCGTCCACAACGGTCCAAAACCCCTAAATCGACTGTTCATTCATCCATTTTGGACAAAGTCGAAATCTGAGGCAAAATTTTTTTACTTGGGCAGCCGTACGGCCCACCCAAGGCCGGGTACGGTTTTGCAGAATAAAAAATTATTGAATTTTTTATGTTCTACATATATTTCCGTCGGAATTTTTTATTAAATATTTGGTTATTTGCAAATATTTTTTAAAAAAAATAATTTTTTGGGCATATTATATGGGGGTTTGAATTTTTATATTCTACGAACTATTTGGGGAGGTTTTTATTGTTTCGCAGGGTTCGTACCCTGTTGGCCAGTTATACGTCGACCAATTGTACCCACCGACCCCACCGTCCTTTGCCGACCTCCTCCGTAGCCCGTCCGACATATGACAGTTTTGTTGGCCCCGCCGACCTCTGGTCACCGGTCTGCCGACCATCCTTTGCCGGCCATGCCCCTGTGCCTTCTGCCTTGAGCCCTGGTCTCATCGTAAGCCCCTACGCCTTCCACCTTGGCCTGCGAGTTCTTTTGCAGGGGGCTCCACCCTAGGGGCGGCGCCACCACCTACGCCCAGCCCGCCCGCCACCCGCCTGGTGGCGGGTTTCTTTTTTGCATTTGAGCCGCACGCAGTCATATGGCCGACCGAGGGCTAGCGCCCAGGGGCTCCACTTTTGTGCCCAGTTAGCATTTGATGTACCCCACAATGCCCTAATCGAGCTATTTTTTTCTTTTTTCCATAACTTTCCGCCACGGTGTTGAAAATTGGCAAACGAGATATCGCTGGAAAGCTAGTGATCCCAATTTTCTAATGGAGCAGTTATTTTTTAGTGATTCTTCTGTTGGTGCATTCTATAGCTAGTTGAAGACAAAGGGGCTATTTTCAGTCTCAAGCTCATAACTTTTGATCAGTTTCTCCGTTTCTCGCAATCTCAGCGACGTTGGAATTGTCTTTCAGAGCTCTTCAGTTTCATCCATGCCATTTTTCCAAATTTCACTCCAGGTATCTTTTATTTAGTTATTTTTGTTTTCACACTCTGGTGGATTACCTAGACATATTTGCTCTTGGAAACTTTTTGTTCGCATGGGATGCTTTGTTCTTGGCTGTTCTTCATGTATTTCCAGCATTTTGTCCTTTAAGGACATTTTGAGCATCATTTCTAAGCTATCTTTTATGTAAATGCACTGAGATAAAGTGCCACACTATTGTACATGCATCTTTTGAAGATTTTGCACATAAGGTTGTGCCATATTTTGTACTCGCACTGATATTATAAAGTGCCATGAGGGGTTGTGTAGTTTGCCTTTGTTTTGCCATCACATCTTTGTCCGGTGAGTATCCCTCCATGACGACAGTGAATCCATACCATGGGGGGTTGTGTAGTTTGCCTTTGTTTTCCATCACACCTTTGTCCAGTGAGTGTCCCTCCACGACGACCATGGATCCATATGATTCCTGCCTCATGCATGTGTGCTTTGTTATGCACACCACTTTTTGAGTTGCAGGTGCTTTCTTGTGCACTTTCAGATGTTCTATCTTCTTCATGCACTACTGGGTGTTGCACACCATTTCAGTTGATCTGTCAGGCTCCTAGTTCACCATTATGGGGGGGTATTATACTGTTCATGCTAATGCTTCCTTGGTTTCACCTTGGAAGGAATCTTCCATTCTCAGTTGATCAGTGTTTCAGACTATTGGTTCTTGTGCCATCTGTATCTTCATTCCAGGTGTTTGCCTTTGTTTTCCATTTGATTTGAGTAGTGTCGTATGGGCACTTATGTAGATTATTGTCTTCTTGTTCCTGATCATCCTATCTTCAGCGGAGGTTCTTTAGCACCATAGCAGTCATCTTTTGACAGTTGTTTGTAACTTCTTCTACTTCAGTGATGTCTCTTCTTGGCTTTCTTCTTCTCTTTTTGGAGTAGAGCTTTTTCCCATGAGGTTTTCTCTATTTCTCCATTTTACAGAGATTTGGTTGTATTTGGGTACCTGATCTGGCCTAGTTGTCGGGACCCATGTTTGCCTTCTTGCATTGTAGTTACCTTTGCTTTTCTGCATTTGTTTGTAGCTGCACTATTGCTCATCTTAAGGGGGGGTGTTAGAGTAAAGGTTTTAACTTAATTATGTTGATTAAGTTACCTTTATTCCCTTCTTAAGATTTCACGTTAGTTTGTATAAAGTGACATTTAATAATTATATTAATTATTAAATGTTTTCCTATTAGGGCTTCTATTAGGGTTTTTCCTATTAGGGTTTTATTAGGGTTTGCATGATCTCCTTTTTATAAGGATTGATCCCATTGTATTTCATATCAATTCATTCTCTCATTCTCTCTGATATATACATTTTCAGTTTTCAGAGAACCCTTGCTTGTTTGTCTCCATCTCTTCTTTTGTGACAGGTTATCTGCATGCAGGTGATCTTCGGGGTTTGTGGTGTTGTATTTTCTCAACTCCTACAAGAGTCTTGTTTAGGTTAAGTCTAGGATCAAAATCATCACTCTCATCCATCCCTCCATCATCAAAATCAAATCTCATCTCACTAACAAACTCTTAAAACTTTGAAACATCATTCATGCTAAGCTTAGAGACAAAATCAACATCACCTTTTTTGACTTAATATAGTTAGTTAAATTATCAATCCTCTTGAACTAATCTACCTCTAGGATAAACAACTTCCTAATGTCTACAAGTTCAAAATCACTTTGATTGGCTTAACACACTTAGTCAAATCATTCTCGTGTACGAGTTTTCTCTAAGATAACACAACTTCGTAGGGTTTACAAGTTCATTATCATCTTGTTTGACTTAACACACCTAGTGAAACTATCAACTTCAAATCAATTCAAGCCCTAAAAATTTTAGCATCCCCCCCAAAGGTTCTTCAAGAGTTTCATTCATCTTCATCATCCATCTTCCATTGATCTCATCCCCATCATCACTTTTGATCCTTAGACTTTCCTAGTTCTCATTTTTTGTGCCTAGGATTAAGATCAAACGATCTCTATTTTATGGTTCAAATGATATCACAACACAAGGGGAACATGGAGATCACTAGGGTATGTGCAGGATCATCATGGAAAAAATAGGCCCTTAAGTGGCAATAAAAATTCAAAAAATCAAAGTTAGGCAACTTGATGTAAAAATTTGAAAGAGTTATCTATATTATTTCAAAAATATGTAAGAATATAATCTATAGAAAATTGCATTTATTTTCTAAACTAATAGATTTATTTAAAAAAGAAAAAATATATTTGGTGAAAATTTGAAATTTCAATACAGTACTTAAATTTCAGGGAAAAAATAAGTAGGTGTCTGTTTGACCACCCTAACCACAATAAAATGATAATATTTTTTTATAAGATTTTAGATATAAGTAGATAACTCATGTTCCAATGTGATGCATATTTTTTTATAATTTTTTTCCAAGTAAATAATTAATTATGATTATTTTATTACAAATTTTAAAAAATATAAAAACTCATATGTCTGTCCACCTTAACTTGGTCAAAACTTCATGAAATTTATTTTTTATTTTTTCAATCCTATAGTATGCGAAGCAAAGAATGTGTTGGATGTTTTGGATTCAAAAAATATAATACCATTTGAAAACTATAGATATTTTTCAATCAACCTATCAATCGGGACTTTAGTTGTAATTCAAATAGAAAATGAATAATAATTATTTATTAAGTTCAAGTTAAACAATAATTTATATTTTTGGAAAGCTGAGAATCTCCTCTAAAAACTCTTTTTGTTTCATCAATTTTGGGTAAAAAAAAGGTCATCAGCCACATGGGCCATCATATCACTTACATATTGCCACTTTTTGGTTCATCATGATCCTGCACATACCCACTAAGGAAACATCAAATTTAAGTGACCTAAGTCAAATGCCTCCCAAAATAAATCCTGTAGGATCAAGCAATCCTCCAAAAATCTCCTCTCTGCCATCGTAAAACCCTCAAGAGGAGGGCCATGTAGAGGAAATCACCGATGATGACTTGGGAATGACACAAGAGAAAATAACTGAAATGGTTCAAAATCTTCAGAATCATAGAATTGTCAATGCCATGCTGAAACTTAATCCCTCTATATATACATGTATTAACAAAAGAAGGGGCTAAACTCTCTTCTGACTTTGACATGAGTACCAATATGGAAAGGCCTCTTGCGACCATACCCCCAATATCACTTTCAAACATCACTCAGTATATTCCCAAATCATATCAACAATCATTTCAACCCTGCAAGTTATTAACAAGGGAAGTGCCATGCTTCGTGCAATCCAAAAGCATCATCTTGTATACAACAGACAAATGAATATCAACACCACATCGGATAAGTCCATCCCGATAAATTCATTACACCTGTATGTTCCACTTACTTTCCATAATCATGCAGACTCAGCCTCATTTCATGCAACGCCAATCTATCCGCTAAATATACAAACTTCTCTCCCCATGATTTCACAAGGAGAGGGTGGGTTAGTCGAGACAGGGGGAGTCATTGATCCTTCCTCGTCATCATTTTTTCCAAGGGAACACACCACCCTCCATTACCTTTGACATCTATATCATCTTTTGGGTTGTGCCTTCCCCCCTACCCACCACTGATCTACCAAACCAAAGCAATCTAAGCATCACATCAAACCCCCTCATTTTTCCTTCAATATCCCAATAATAGATGGCAACCATTCAAGCCACCACAATGATCAACACATCCACCAATCCCCAAATCTCTCAAAGCATGGCTTCCCAAGGACCAAGCATCTCAATCACACCACCCACAACCCAAACCCTAATCACCAACACAACCCTTCTGCTCACCACAACGATCAACACCATTCCTAATCCACCGTCGATTCCACCAAAAGCTAATATGATGAATTCATTCATCACCATGATTCATGGAGTTCAAAATCCATCGACCAAAGGGTACTTCAAAAAAACCAACAAGCTGCACAGTTGGTTGCTCAGCAAGTGCAAGTGCAATTAGTCACCCAACAAGCTGCTCAAACTACACAAGCCCAACAAGCCACACAAAATGCACAAGCAGCACAAGCAGCCCAACAAGCACAAGCTCAAGCTCAAACCCAACACTAGGCTCAACAAGAACAAGCACAATACCACACACAATTACAAGAAATCCATCAACAGGCATACCAACAAGCCCTGCAAGATTTTTTAGGCACAACAATAGGGTAAACAACAAGCTTTGTTGGCACAACAACTAGACCAAAAACAAGCTTTATTGGTGCAACAATAGCTAGACCAACAACAAGCTTTGTTGGTGCAACAATAGCTAGACCAACAAGAACCTTTGTGGGAACAACAACAATAAGACCAACAACAAGCTTTGGTGGAACAACAGCAGCAGTACCAACAACAAGCATTGTTGGTACAAATGCAGGCATATTAGCAGGCCTTAAACACACAACAAAGCTTACAGAAAACCCCCACCAATATCCCACTCATCAATCAAATACTGCAAATGTTTCAAAATACATTCCCACCTCTTGATCCGCAAAACGATGTTACAGCATAGATCAAACTGCTCTCACAACAAGTGTTGAACCTTCAGTTAGGAAAAACAACCAGAACATTGGGAAATTTGTGCCCCTATCCTTTTGATAGGATTCTTACAATGGTACCATTCCCAAAGGGATTTTAAATCCCCAAAGTCGACAAATATAATGGGATGGAAAACCATGAAAATCACGTCAGGGAGTTTCAAGTGCATTGCATGGAAGTTGCATATGATGACATGTATCTAATGTGACTATTTCCACAGAGCCTAACTGGTACTACCATAGAATGGTTCTCTCGTCTACCCATAGGCATCAAAACATTCTAGGAAATTGTGGATGCATTCCTCAAAAATTATGCATTCAACATGGGTACGGATGTTAATCTGGAGGAACTATAACCACTAAAACAAAGAAAAGGAGAGCTATTCGCCTCTTTCTTACAAATATGGCAATCCAAGGCTAACCAGAGCAAGTGGACTATGCCAGAAGAATAATAATTTTGCACAATAATAGCCAATCTGGACGAAAACTTGATGTTCTATCTAAAAATGCAACGCATTACAACATATGATTAATTGATCCCAAAGGTGCTCAATATCGAAAGATCCCTTACTA
>CM021103.1:642260926-642407146 GCA_007115665.2 Sequoiadendron giganteum | reverse complement strand
GTTTTCTCTAGAAGGTCACGTTCGGTGCATGTTGGAAGAAATATGAGCTCATATTCGAGTCTAGGGCTGTCAAAAAAGTCAAAATCGACTTTTATTTCTCCAAAATATGACATTATATGCCAAAGTTATGAGGATCTGAAGTTTTGCAAGATTTGGAGATTGCAGACCTACAGGAGCTTTTTCACCTCAAATCGACCACGCCATCAGATCCAGAGAGCCTGAGAGATGAAGATTGACATATAACATGCCCATATTTGGCATCTGTTGTTTGTGAGGCAAAAAATATTTTACCCAGCAGGCCGTACGACCCACCAAGTACAGGGTACGATCGTGCAGAATAGAAAAAAAAATTATTTTAATTTTTTGGATTTTTTTCCGTTCTGTGGAAAATTATTCAAAAAATTATATTATCTTTCTAAGCTTTTTTTTTGTGAAAAATTCAAAAAAAAAATTGTAAAATTATAAATATAAATCAAATTTCAAAAAAGGGGGAAAATTTCTTTTCCCATCCACCGACCGTCGTCCCATCCGCCGACGTCACCTCTATCTGGCATCGACAACCATCCCATCCGGCCCCATCTCTCGACCACCATCCCATCTGTCGGTTTCCATTCCATTCTCCGCCAACTACCACCGACCATCATCTCACCACCAGTTGTTTGTCACCGGCCCATTTGAAGCCCCTACCAGCCATGGCCTCGGTCCTATCAACGACCGAGGGGTCTGCTAATGCGAGCGGAGCCACCATTGCACAGGCCACTCCACCCAGACATCTCAGCTCCACCGCCACCGATCCAGTGGCCTATTTTTAATTGCCAGCCCGCCCCCTGGTCATATCAGTGACTAGGAGCTAATTTTTTTTGGCCCGGGGTGCTTATTTTTTGCACCAATTTAGCTTGTAGGCTCTAATCAAGGCATTTTTTCAAAACGCCATAACTTTTCATCAGTGTATCCAAAATCAGAAAATGAGATACCATCAGAAAGGTAATTCAGTGCTCTTTCCAGTGGTGCCATCCATTCTAGTAATTTTTTCTTCTAGAAAATTTTACAGTCAACTAAAGTCAACCCTTCATTTTGGACATAAAGGCTCATATCTTCACAACCATTGATCGAAATTTAGTGATTCCAGTGGCATCAGGAAGGTGATTCAGAATTATTTTCATCCATCCAATCACTTTTATTAGTTTCAGCTCTAGGTACTCTTGCATTGGTTTTGTTCAAATTTGGTGCATTTGTTCAATAACTTGGATATCTTGAAGCTTGGGAAAAGGTCTTGCTTTGGGTGACATCACTTCAGTTGCACATCAGCTATTTGGAAGTTTCTATTTGTTGCTAAAGGTCATTGTATTTGTACTTTTGGAGAAATTTGTTTGTCCATTATGGGGCTTGCATATTATCCTTCTTCTCCATCAAAGACTATTGGTATCCCTTCACATTCAGTGATTCCTTGTCCAGAGTCATTGATTGAGGCTTCCATCATCATCATCATTCATCAGGACATATTTGAGGGGATATCTCTCCTATTTGATGACAGTCATTGCACTTCTATTGCCAAATCATCATAGTCTTTGGATCTTGTTCAACATTTGGTTCTGAATCATCCTGATTTGTCACCTTCTACATTGATTGGGTATGTACCTGAGTGGGTTGTGGCATCTTCATCTTCATCAGGTAAGGAGACACATGAGCAGCTTTCAGAGACATCATCAGCATTCACATGCATCCATCCTTCCTTCAATTCCTATCCAGAATGGGAAGCATCTCTACACTTGCACCTGGTTTTGTTTCTTCCGAAAGGGAGACAAGTTGTTTGTCGACATTGGATCATGTCTTGTCTACATACACTTACCTTTTTTTGCAAGTGATCACATATTTTGGGGAGGCTATATTGTCTCTCTATTTCCCTCCTATGGGGGGGGCCATTGATTGTATTGTATCCATGTGATAATTGTTGTCCTTGGGGGGATAATGTTGAGTCCTCCAATCATCACCTTTCTGCATTTCATCTCCTTTTCGGAGAGGGGTTTTCTTCCCACTAGGTTTTCCCCTTTTCTCCATTTTTGTGGGAGATTAGTTGCATTTTTCATCCTATGTACATGGGTACCTAATATGGCCATCAGCCGGGACCCATCATCATCATGCATAATCATTGCATTTTCTTTTCCTCCCTAAGTTGCACTTATGGGGGGGTGTTAGTGTAAATATTTCTTTACTACACTAGCATAAGTTAACTTAGGTTATTTTAACCTATGGGTGCATTTAATATTTTTAGGGTTTCCTTGTTGTCACATGTTGTTAGATCAAGACACATGGCAACATCTTACTGCATCTTGTTTCTCACCCTTTCCTATATAAGGAGGGTTTTTATATCATTTGGATCATCCCTTTTCCTCATCATTTTGAGAGGTCTTAATATCAAGCAAGATCTTGCATATCCTCTTGTGGAAGATTCATCGTTGTTTTTGCAGGTGTTCCTGGTTATTAATCTTGTTCAAGATTTCTAACAATTCTCTCTATCCATGAATTTTTCAATCAACTCTTAATTCCTAAATTCAATTCACACATGCATGTCTAATTGAAAATATCTTGCACAACCAAATCTGATTTTGCATGCAAATCTGAAACTTAAAAATATCTAAATATCAATTCACACCCAAAATTGAAAACCAACTTTGCTTTTCAAATCCAATTTCAATTTCTAATTTAATTCCAAAATAATTAAATTTCCACAATGTGAAATTAAATTCCAAGTTAATTTTAATTCTTTTATTTCTTTTAATTTTCTTGCATCACATTTAATTAATTAATTTAATTATTTAATAACTAAATTCAACCCCTTGGATTAAATTTAATCAATTAAATAAATTAAATATAATTAATTAATTTAAATATAAACTTTTATCCACATTGCATAATTTAAATTAAATAATCATAAACATGATATAATGCAATTATTCAAACTATCTATTCCCAAAATAAGAATCTTTCATAATTAAATAACATTAAAGTAAGGCAAACAACGACGCGACACAGATGACTGATGACACACTATGGTTAGGGTGTAGACTTGACACGTGTTACCTAGCTACTATCTCCCTTCAACTTAACCGTTGGATCAACACGCTCAGACCTGTGAAACCAGGTGGAGTCGGTGTCATGTACCTGCAATCCTAAAAACATAGTAACCAACATCATAAAATATAACAGCATATAATACACACCGTGAAGAAGAAATCTTAGATTCGTAGGGCGCTCACAAGCGAGTGATGCGAATCCGTCCCCTTCACCAATATACTCAACAAAACTGACACTTCCACAATACATCGAATATTCTCATAAGCACTAACATGTTATATCACTAACATCATTACACCATTAAAACATTTAACATAAATCATCAGATAACTCAAGTCACATCACATAGAATAGTCTATCGCTCTAAAAATAGTGATCAAAAACACACACAAGATAAAGTATCTAAATATCCAGTAACATAAACAAAACAAGACAAGGACACAATGTCCAATCCATAAAGCAAAATGGAGGGGTGTTACACAATTGGGGTCATGCCACCTCCCTTCTTTCATATATACCATTCATAAAAATTAGAGGTTGCACAAATGTATTGTTTCAATTTTTGTGTTTGAAAGACATTAAATTTTAATTTAATACTATTTTCAAATTAAGATAATCTAACAATACTTAAGTTAAATTCACATATCTTAAACAAGTAAGATTACAAAATGGTTAAATTTTAGTTACAATTAGTTATTAGAGTTGTAATATATATAAAATGTAAATTAAAATAAATATATAAAAAAAAAAACTTAAAAATATACTTTTAGATATCCACATGAAACTCTCATAAAATGTCTCTAAAATTGAAGTATAATTTTTTTATTAGATTCAATAATAAAATGTTCAAAAGAATGTTTTAAGGTAATGGGATCTCAAAGTGTACCAACACTATAAGATATATACCAACAACAAGTTAATAAGTAGAATAATGATCGACCAATTAGTAACTCACCCACATTATAAAAAATAAAAAACAATTATGACCACTACAACACATCATTTGTAAAGGTCAATTGAGTTTGGCTATGCAATAAAAGATATTGTTTAGCATACAACTAAAATCAGTTTTAAATACTAAAGATTTTTTAAAAATTCTAGTAGACCCATCAATTGACTATTGTTCAAGATATTGAACTCTCTACATAAAATATGGAAGCACAAGTCAAATGAAGTAACTAAGACACATTTATATTCAATAAAGAAATTATCAATTAAATGGTAATTTTCACAATAAATAAAATTGAGTGAAAATAATTCATAACAAAATTCTTATATATTACTACCATTTTATAATAGCAATTACCAAATAAACATAATAATCTAAACAAGATAGTCTATTTATAATATCATATTTCATTTCAATGCATACATAAATTGAACCAATTATAAAAAAAAAATAACAATTTCACTTATAACTTTTTAATTTACAATTATATAATCCACTTTCTAACATAAAATGAATTGCATCATTTATGTGTTCCAAACCAAAGAAAAATGAAAAATTAACTTGAAATTCATCAAGCTACTTCTATTATGTCTTAGATTGGAGGAATTGGATATCCCCCCCTATAAACTATGTGTGTGATGCTGGCGCAATACACCGTTCAATACCACGGGTTTGGATGGAGACTAGACCTCGTGACCTCTTGCTTGCAAAAAAATGCTTTAGCCAATAGAACTAGACCAAAAAAATCTACCTTTAAACAATGAAATTAACCAAAACACACTTCACCATACAATATAAATATTCACTTTCAAACAAGAAATAAAATTTAAATTTTATTGTTATTTCCTTATACTCTAATATCAAATACTATTTCCAATTCAAAAAAATTAGAAAATGGAATTATAGTAAATTCCATAAATTATTTATTGAGAAGTCATTAGATAACATCTCCTCACTCTCTTATTCTCTAATGTCAGGTAACAGAAGAATGATTGGGTAGAATAGCAATGTTTAAGATCTTGTGCAGTTAGTGCAACAATCATGACACGCTTGTTGACAACCTTCACATTGCGGAAAAGTGACCACAGAGCCTGCATTTCAATTTAGAATCTCATATTAGAGAAAAAAATATATCATAAAATAGTTTTCATTAAAACTGACCATTCCCATTACATAGATAATCCATATAAAATACTTGAAAGATATCAAAGCTTTATATTTTAATTATAAAA
The DNA here is from genome assembly GCA_007115665.2 of Sequoiadendron giganteum. Classification (NCBI taxonomy): domain Eukaryota; kingdom Viridiplantae; phylum Streptophyta; class Pinopsida; order Cupressales; family Cupressaceae; genus Sequoiadendron; species Sequoiadendron giganteum. The sequence goes on along the minus strand of CM021103.1, from coordinate 642,401,890 downwards.
TTTAAAATAAAATAAAAAATTATTGTATGATTTTTCAAATGGAAAAAAACAAAAATAATTGTAGTCAAACAATGAAAATAGAATGTTGTGATATTGTTCTTTTAAACAATCGGAAAAATCGATAAAAACTCATTGCACAAGAATACAGAATGTAGATTTCTTGTTTTTATTTTACGGATTTGCTGACCACCTATATATTTGGTTATCATTATAGAATGACATAATTAAATGTTCAAAAACAATCTTTAAAAAAATAAAAATCAAAACATATATATATATATATATATATATATATATTTAATGTTTGAATCGAGAGCATGCCAATTGTTAGGTCTGAATAGAATGTTGTAAAGTCTTTCTTTTAAACAATCTGAAAATATAAAAACTCATTACACATGAAAATAGAATGTCATTGTTTGTCTTACCAACTTTCTTGCATCTTTTGAACAATTTCAAAAATGAAAGAAACAAAAACTTAATATAAAAAAGTGTGAATAAATCTCACCCAACACTGTAGCTGAAGACAACATTGTAGTTGGTGAAAGAAAGATTAGAATGATAAAAATGCAAGCAGACATTGAAGAGCTTGTAATGCCCCACCATGCAACCCTAGAGGAAGTTGCAAACAACTACTTAAACAAGCTAATTTTATTTTTTTGTTTAAGTACAAATAACATGCAAGTTCACTAACTAATGCAACAACCTCTAAGGTTACGAGACAGAGGTTATATAGAACCTCAACAAAAAACATGAATTAAACCATGACATTCATTTACTTAATAATTTAAACTCAAACATTCCAATTAAGATAGTTTACATCAAGCATAAAGATAACTTTCCATTTCATTAATTCATAATTAAATATTACAATTACATCTCTCATTCCCCGAATGAGGCAAGTCCAATAAATAAGTTTATAAATACAACTTCCACCTCGATGACAACTAAGCGGTAAAATAATACAAGATCAACTGAAATGAAATAAAGCAAGAATTAAAACTGAAACCAACGAGCTCTCCAACAAGAAGTCTCGTCCACACAAACATGAAGAAATAACCCAATGGATTTAGGTGCAGGCCACCCAACCAAGTGGAACCCAAAGGCCCACCCCCCGTGCTAGGAGATAGTAACAAGGAATCCTATCCAAGACCATCTACTTCTAGACACAGACTAAGACATAACTGAACTAACTGACACAACCAAACACATGTACCACACAAGTACATCACAAGTACAACTCAAATACAACTCAAATACAACTCAAGTACAACTCAAATACAACTCAAGTACATCAAAAGTACAACTCAAATACAACGGACGGAGGAAGTGGGGGGGGGGGGGTTGCATGGGGTGTGCTGGGCACGGCTCCCCACAGCAGCTCCCATGGGCGACTGTGGGTCGAGCCCCTAGCCCCCCCAAAAGCCCTCTTTTTTAAAAAAAAAAAGCTTTTATTTTATTCCAAAAATAAAATTTGAACCCCTCCCACTGCGGATTTAAAAAAAAAAAAGAAAAAACATACTTTTTCCTTTTAATTAGAACATGGATTATTAATATAAAATCAACAAAAATATATATATATATATATATATACATATATATACATATATATATTCCTCAATTTGTATATATATATATATATATTCAGTTTTAACCAAAATTATACTTTTAGAAGAGCAAATAATTCCCAAAAATATACATCTACAACCATATTGGAAAAAAATTTCTATGAAGAACAATATTTTCAAACAGAGGTTTTTTCTTTCCTTTCAAATTTTGAAGCAAGAACAAGATGGGTTTTATTTGTAAACCAAGCCTAGGTTTGAATGTTTCCAACAACAAAACATAAATAATAGAAGAACTAAATTTAATAAACAAAGAACCTAATAATTTTAATTTGAGGAGGTCCAAATGAAGCTTAGCTTCCGACCTTGCTTCCCAATCCATTTCCACAGATTTTTACAGCTTAAATCCCAAAACCCACAAAATGCAACAATTCTTCCTCTCCTCCATTTTTAATTTTCCAAAACTTCATGATCCCCAAATTCAGAAGCAAAATTCAAACATAAGGATAAAACCCTAAAATCCAACAACCACCCTCATAAATTCTCCAAAATAGAAAATGCAAAATATCTCAATTTCTTCAATTTTTGAATTCAAACTTTCAAATTTGACTTTTAAATCATTTTTCAATTTTTCAATTCCAAATTTCTCAAATTGACTTTTATGCATTTTATTTATTTTCAATTTCAACAATATAACAATAACTTCAACATAAATAAATTTAATTAATTAATAAATAAATTTAATCAACAATTAAATTATTTATTAATTAAATTAAATTAATAATAAAATAAATTATATTTCAACATAATCACAAAAAAAATTAATCCACAACTTAAATACATTAAGCTATTTAATTACCCTTTTCTAACTTGAAATTAAATAACGAAGAGAGGAAACCAAAATCAAAGCAACACAACCCGACAAACACCAAATGACACATTAGGACTAGGGTGACGACTTGGCACGAAAAACCTAACTACTATCTCCCAATCGAATATCGTTGGTTATTGGACACACTCAAACCTATGAAACCAGGTGGAGTCGATGTCCTGTACCTGTCAACCTGAAAGTCAAGTAAACAACATGTAATATAAACAGCATAAAATACACACCATGAAGAGGAAATCACGGGATCATAGGGCGCTCACAAGCGAGTGATATGACACCGTGCCCTTCACCAATACACTGCAACTAACTGACAAATCTAACATACTATTATAATCCAAGGCATAACATCATTAATTCAAATATCCATTTATGCTAATCTAGAACATGCCATAATGATAACATCATAACAAAATACCATCACAACAAAATATAACATTAATGTCGCTTTAAAGATAGCGATCAAAAGCAGCCGAGTACCATAGACAAGGTACTAACAGAAAGCACACGAAAAAGGCATCAGAATATCCAGAAACACATCAAAGCAACATAACAGCACAAGGACACACTTCCCAACTAGAAGGAAAAACAGAGGGGTATTACATCCTCCCCCCTAGGGTTAGGCTTACTCTTGGAAGCCTACAAACAAGTAGGGATATAACTCCCTCACACACATAATGCAATAAAAAAAAACTTCGTCTACACACCAAGGTATTAAGTGAGGTACACAACTCAAAACCCACACAACTAAAAGCTCAATGGCTCCATCATAATCCCAGGGCACCCAGTGTTTAAACCTAGGCTCTGATACCAAGTGTAACGCCCCACCACACAACCCTAGAGGAAGTTGCAAACAACTACTTAAACAGACTAATTTTTTTTTTGTTTAAGTACAAATAACAAGCAAGTTCACTAACTAATGCCAACAACCTCTAAGGTTACGAGACAGAGGTTATATAGAGCCTCAACAAAAAACATGAATTAAACCATGACATTCATTTACTTAATAATTTAAACTCAAACATTCTAATTAAGATAGTTTACATCAAGCATAAAGATAACTTTCCATTTCATTAATTCATAATTAAATATTACAATTACATCTCTCAATCCCCGAATGAGGCAAGTCCAATAAATAAGTTTATAAATACAACTTTCACCTCGATGACAACTAAGGGGTAAAATAATACAAGATCAATTGAAATGAAATAAAGCAAGAATTGAAACTGAAACCAACGAGCTCTCCAACTAGAAGTCTCATCCACACGAACATGAAGAAAGAACCCAATGGATTTAGGTGCACGCCACCCACCGTGCTAGGAGATAGTAACAAGGAATCCTAGCCAAGACCATCTACCTCTAGACACAGGCTAAGACATAACTGAACCAACTGGCACAACCAAACACATGTACAACACAAGTACAAGTCAAGTACAACTCAAACACCATGCAAGTACAACTCTACATGGTTAAATTGCTTCTAGATATAAAGCAGATCAAGTATGTTAAGAGAACCATACACAAATAATCAAATACAGACTGTGGTCGCATCAGGTATGTCAAGGAAACCATACCCACAAACAAGTACCAACTATTGTCCTAGACAGAGTGTCATCACACAGTTCGTCATGAGTTACCCACTGTAGATCTTCCTGGTGGCCTCTACCGATCCTCAACCCTCATACTTACTAATGCAGGATCAAATACCTGTCATACATACCAGATAGATAACCATGCCATTCCAGGCCTTCCCACTCACCCCAACTCTAACCGAGCATGTGGGTCCATGAGTGAGGCATAATTATCTTTATTAGTGAGAATTTAGTCCTAATCTTCTAAGTATTGTTTTAGTTATCACTTGATTAAACCACTTCCGAAGGTTACCCAATCTTACCTCTTCCGAGCTCTGGCCCCTATAGAAGCTACTCTTCTACTTGACAACACACACACACACCAACCAAACATCAAGGGTACCAAGGTGCAAACAAACCAGATATCACGACCACTCCTTTCTTAGGAGGTGACACAAACTAAAACGCACTCCAACACTGGAGGCAACAAAACATATAACAAGGTCACTCCGTACAAGGAGACATGGATCCCATAAACCACTCCTTTCACAGGAGACACAAAACATCCCCGTTCATGGAAACTGGGTAAACACTGACTAGACACCATGCAGTACCCAAGGCACTCACAATAGGTTGACAAACATCACACGACAACCACACAAATGAAAACCCCATCTGGAAGGCTTAATAAACTTAATAACTCCTTTCCCCAAAACAAGAACACGAAGGAAAGTTCACTGAAGGCAATTGAAGGAACTACCTTTGGATATTCTAAATCCATTTCCTCACTTCATTCAGAAATTTATTGCATCATTAACACTTAATTTAACGTCTTGTCAAGACAAATGATGAAATTAAAACCAACCATTTAATTTCCTAATTGCCTTTAAATAATAAAATAAGCATTTTCATCTATAACTAAGAACATATTGCTCTAAAATAAATAACCGCATCCTTGCATACTAAATCATTTTAAAATAAATCAATTAATTTCGTTATAACACACATTACTTACAAATCTAAGTTTTGACTTTTCAAATATATTATTTAGAATAAAAAACAATAATTTGACAATTGCATGTTGATTTAAAAAATTTCTCGATTACATTTACACATGCCACTAGCAGAAAACCACCTCTCAATATATATATATCTGAAACTATATATATATATTATTATTAATGCATATTAATATTTTAATATTATCAAATATAATATAAAATATTATTTAACTATATTTCATATTATAAAATATAATATTTAAAATATTACATATATCCTCAATAACAAAATATATTAGTATTTTAACATTATAAAATATAATATCAAATATTATTTAATAATATTTAATATTATAAAATATAATATTAAAATATTATAGTTTATAGTTCATAAAAAAAAAGTCAAAAGAAATGAGCGCAGGTTTCCTCGGGCCGCGCACACAAGTTTTAGGGCAGGGGCGGCCGCGACTTTCCTTCCCTGGTCACATTTTGTTGAGAGAGGCAGTGGTTAAGGGTGGGGCATCCGGCTGGTTTATACACAGTCAACCCCCATTGCTAGGGGCGACTTTGTATAAACACAGTCGACTTCCCTAATGGGGCGACGACTGTGTCTATACACAGTCGTCCCCAGCAGCGGTGGTGACTATTGTGGAGAGTGGGGAGCAGACGGAGGAGGTGGGGGGGTCGTGTGGGGCATGCTAGGTGTGGCTCCCCACAGTGCCTCCCATGGGCGACTGTGGGTCGAGCCCTCAGCCCCCCACAAACCCTCTTTCTTTTTAAAAAAAAAAAATATTTTATTCCAAAAATAAAATTCAAACCCCTCCCACTACGGATTTAAAAAAAATCCGAAAAAACATACTTTTTCCTTTTAATTAGAACAGGGATTAATAATATAAAATCAACAGATATATATATATATATACACATGTATATATTCCTCAATATGTATATATATATATATATTCAGTTTTAACCAAAATTATAATTTTAGAAGAGCAAATAATTCCCAGAAATATACATCTATAGCCATATTGAAATTTTTTTTCTATGAAGAACAATATTTTCAAATAGAGGTTTTTTCTTTCCTCTCAAATTTTGAAGCAAGAACAAGATGGGTTTTATTTGTAAACCAAGCCTAGGTTTGAATGTTTCCAACAACAAAACATAAATAATAGAACAACTAAATTTAATAAACAAAGAAGCTGGTAATTTGAATTTGAGGAGGTCCAGATGAAGCTTAGCTTCCGACCTTGCTTCCCAATCCAGATCCACAGATTTCTACAACTTAAATCCCAAAACCCACAAAATGCAACAGTTCTTCCTCTCCTCCATTTTTAATTTTCCAAAACTTCATGATCCCCAAATTCACAGGCAAAATTCAAACATAAGGATAAAACCCTAAAATCCAACAACCACCCTCATAAATTCTCCAAAACATAAAATGCAAAATATCTCAATTTCTTCAATTTTTGAATTCAAACTTTCAAATTTGACTTTTAAATCATTTTTCAATTTTTCAATTCCAAATTTCTCAAATTGACTTTTATGCATTTTCTTTATTTTCAATTTCAACAATATAACAATAACTTCAACATAAATAAATTTAATTAATTAATAAATAAATTTAATCAACGATTAAATTAAATTAATAATAAAATAAATTATATTTCAACATAATCACAAAACAAATTAATCCACAACTTAAATACATTAAGCTATTTAATTACCCTTTTCTAACTTGAAATTAAATAACGAAGAGAGGAAACCGAAATCAAAGCAACACAACCCGACAAACACCAGAGAACACACTAGGACTAGGGTGATGGCTTGGCACAAAAAACCTAGCTACTATCTCTCAATCAAATACCATTGGTTATTGGACACGCTCACACCTGTGAAACCAGGTGGAGTCAATGTCTTGTACCTGTCAACCTGAAAGTCAAGTAAACAACATGTAATATAAACAACATAAAATACACACCGTGAAGAGGAAATCACGGGATCGTAGGGCACTCACAAGTGAGTGATACGATACCGTGCCCTTCACCAATACACTGCAACTAACTGACAAATCTAACATACTGTTATAATCCAAGGCATATCATCATTAATTCAAATATCCATTTATGCTAATCTAGAACATGCCATAATGATAACATCATAACAAAATACTATCACAACAAAATATAACATTAACGTCGCTTTAAAGATAGCGATCAAAAGCAGCCGAGTACCATAGACAAGGTACTAATAGAAAGCACATGAGAAAGGCATCAGAATATCTAGAAACACATCAAAGCAACATAAGAACACAAGGATACACTGTCCAACTAGAAGGAAAAATGGAGGGGTATTACATCGCTCATCAGAATCCCCTTACCTGCCATCTCTTTTGGAATTATAAATTATATGTCATGAATGTGATATTTATATATTATGAGTGTGATCTGATTAAGGAAATATTTTCCTTTCCTTTCCATCATCATATCCACTTGTCGAAAATATTTAGGAAAGTTGTGACACCCCTCCATTTTGCTTTCTGGATATTCAGATATTTTATCTTGTGTGTGTATTTGATAGCTATTTGTAGAGCAATGAACTATATTATGTGATGTGATTTGGTTTACCTGATGCTTTAGTTTACATGCTTTAATTGGTGTAATTATGTTAGTGGATATAACATGTAATTGTATATGAGATTATTGAATAAGATGGAAATGTCAGTCTTGATGAGTGTAGTAGTGAAAGTGATGGGTTCGCATCACTCGCTTGTGAGCACCCCACGAATCCGAGATTTATTCTTCACGGTGTGTATTATATGCTGGATATATTATATGATGTTGTTTACTTGGTTTTCAAGTTTGCAGGTACATGACATCGACTCCACCTAGTTTTATAGGTTTGAGCGTGTCGACCCAACGGTTAAGTTGAACGGGAGATAGTAGCTAGGTAATTTGTGTCAAGTCTACACCCTAGCCATAGTGTGTTTTCAGTTGTGTTTGTGTCGAGTCATTGATTGCCTTGTTTTAATGTTATTTATTTCTGAAAAGATTCTTGTTTTGGACATGGATTTGCAAGAGAATTCATAGAATTTTATATTAGTAGATATTAAACAAATCAACTAACAAAAAAGGTCCATCACAAGGTTCTTCATTATATTCCCATTATTCCACGTATGCAACAATTATTTGGGTGTAAAATCTTAACGCAATTTATGGATTACCATGCACAAAATAAAAGTGGAGATGAAATTCATTGAATGCCTATGGATGGTTCTAAATTTAGGGACATGGAGGAAAAATGACCACACTTTAAAGAAGAACCTCGTAATCTCAGGCTTTCATTCGGAGCAGAATGGTGTCAATCCATTTGGAGAGCTAAGATCTATTTACTCGGTGTGACCTATTTTTGTTATCAAGAATAACATTCCTCCATGGATGTCAATAAAGAGGGAGCACATAATGTTGGCAATGATTGTTCCAAGTATTTGTTTACATCAATTTTATTTAACGTACTAGCATTTCATTTGTCTTATTTGTTGTAGAATGACTTATATTTTTTCATTTAATAGTCATGTACATTAGTTTATATATATTGCAATAAAATGGTTATAATAATTATGCAGTGTTTATGTTCACTCAACTAGGTAAGTACCAAGTTAAATATATGAATGTATATATTGAGCCTCTTATCAACGAGTTACTAAATTTATGGAATGGTATCACTATGTATGGCGTATCTAGACTAATAGGACAAAGACAATTTCAATTCCATGCAATGCTTGTATGGACAATTCATGATTCCCTAGGGCTAATATGTTATAATGTTTGAATCCATGACTTTAATGATATTTAATTTTATGAAGTAGATATCATGCATATTTTTAAAATAATCTATTCATTATATATAGTTATAAAAATTGACATATTTAATCCAATTATATATGATTTGTAGGTCTTCAAACAAAGGGAAAATTTGAATGTCCAATTTGTGGTCCAAAGATGAAATCTCATCATTCAACAAGTTTAGGAAGGCATGTGTTTGATGACTATAGGCACTTCCTCCACATAAATCATAAGTATCGAACTACCGAAAAAACATCTTTTCAATGGTAAAAAAGATACTACATTAAAACCACGAAGAATGACACCTCACCTATGGAAGTTGGAATATAATAGAATTAATTGTCAAGGTTATACATCAGATCAATTTTTTTATCTATCATATATGGTATATTTTGAATTTATATTTTTATATTGTGTTGTGTTTACTCTTGTTGTAATTGAAAATGATTTTCATTTTTAATTTGTTTAACTTATATTCTTCATGAAGGTTGTCAAGGAAGATATGGTCGACTTCCACATGGATTGAAAAGTTATCCCAAACAATTTAGTAGGTTTCCCTACTATGAGCAGCTACAAATTATGTATTTATTTGATACAATGCATATCATAAAGAATATAATAGAAATGTTATGGAAAATTTTGGATGGAAGCCATGACAAAGAAAAAAATGTCACAATTTGTAGTGACATTCATGAAGCTAATCATGCAATGAAATTTTTTATTCAATTAAATAGTGATGGAGACCAAATTAATATAAGTGCCCTTCCTTGGTTATTAACAGATCAACAAAGAAAAGCTATAAAATAATTCATACGAAAATTTTGATTTCCCACAGGATTTGTTGCAAACATATACAATATCACAACAAAGAAAGGTAAATTTGGGCCAGGGATGAAAACGCATGATTGGCATACCTTCGTTAAGGTAATTTTTCTAGTATATTATTGTAAGTGTGGGATTAGGTGTAAAGCACAAAACACTTCTTAATAAGACATTATATCAAAGACAAAGCTGAATGAATCAAATCAAAGCAATAATCAATTGAAAGCATCATATTATTCTCTATCTCCAAATATTTATTAAATCACAATGGCTCTCAAATCGTGAGTGCACTATGATTGTTAAAATGACAATTCAAAGAATGAGATGGATGTTAATGCAATAATATAAAGCTAAATATGATAATGCTAGATGATAAATGAATTAAACTAGCTTGAATTGACATGAAATAGATAATTGCAGCTATAGGAGGCAGCCATAGTATGAAAACTTGCTTGTTTGATATTGAATGCTTGATACTTGATGTGCTTGATGCTTGAATTCTTACAGAGTAAGAGTGAATAAACTTGATTATCTGGATCCTTTTCTTGGTTCAATGAGGCTGTATTTATAGAATTCTTGGCTGTAGAAATGCACAGGGAAGGCATTGAGAGGCTTGGATTGAATCTGGAGGATTAAATGCTGAGATATGGAGGAGATTGAGAGAATTTTGGTGATTGTCTCTACCCATGAAAACACAGGGCAAGAGAAGAGGAAGGATTGATGGAGGAGGATTGGGAGAAGATTTTGGAATTTGTCTCCAATTTGTCTCCAAAACTTCCAGTGAAGTTTCAATCAATTAATTTTGACATGTTCTAGACATGGTTTAGACATAGGATATCTAATTCATTTTTGAGAGAATATAGATGGAATATTCCTTGTGCTTTAATTTAAATATTTTTTATTTATTTAAACTAGCAAAAGAGGAATAAATAATTTAATAAAATGAACTATAGGATAGTTGTTTATTAAATTAGACAAGAATATGTCAATTAATTAATAAAGTATTTTGATCTTTATTTAATTAATTTAGAATTGATGTGATAGAGTAAAATAGGGATGATAATTAAATCAAACAAAGTATTTAATTTTGTTTATTTAATTAAGATGAATTTAAATGTGAACTATATAAATAAATATTTCTATTTATTCAATAGTAGAGGAAATTAGGATAGTTAATCAAATAGTTTGTATTTAATTAATCGGATGCTCCAGACCAATTTTAGGTGTATACATTTTTCCCCTCTTCGAAGTCATGTGTTTACACGTTGCTTCAAAGAAAATTTTGCTACTACTGCCAGGATTGATGATAAAAAAAAAAAGTCGTATGCCCCAAACATTGATTTTCAGATGATGGATGATAATATGCCCCTTCGGGAGATAAATCAAAAGTCTGATGATTTATAGAATTTTTCAAAAAAATTATGATTTTTTGATGATTTGGTGATGATTTGATGATGAAATTATTTATCTCCCGACAAATGATGAAGAAATCTAGCCCGCAGATGAGTTTTAATTAATTTCCTGGATAAAATTAATCAAAAGATAATAAAACCCACCAAAAATACCTTTTCAAAAATTATATATAGTGCAAAAAGGTCATTTTACAATTCATTTGCACTATTTGAGTTTAAAAACCTTTGTGATAAAGACATTTCTTCTTGTTGGAACAAGATGCCTAGCCCCTACCACACTCACCATTTTGAGCACGTTCAACATCACTGATGGTCGACCGCATATGGACCTCTGGTGTAATGCCCCGCCAAGTAACCTTAAAGGAAGTTGTAATTAATGTCTTAAACGAACCATTTTTTTTTTTATAAAGTGCATTTAACATACACATTCACTTACTAATTAACAACAACCTCTAAGGCTACAAGGTTAGGATTACTTAAACCCACACATACATATTACATATAACCATAGCATTATATACTTTATGAGATAAACATCATACATCATAGGAATACCACATACATAAAAAAATGATCAACCAAGATACAATCTCATAATCATTAACTTAATCCAATAGTTACAACACTCATTCCCAGAATGAGGCAATAGTACATAAGGTTGCAATTACAGAATTCCACCTCATAAGCATAAGAGGGATAAATAACTTATATAGATTGAAATATTACAATGCAAGAAATTACAACAAGAACCACGAGCGGTCCATCTGGATGTCTCATCACCAAGTACTGAAGATAGATGGGGACCTAATGGTTTTGGTGCATGTTCCACCCAACCAAGTGGTATCCGAAGGCCCACCCCCCATGCTAGGAGATAGTGACAAGGTAACATGGACAAATATCTACAATCCACTAACCAAAGGTAGAATCATACTGACTCATGCTGTTATAACCAAACAAATGAACTAAACAAGTACAACTCAATCACCATGCAAGAACAAATCAAGTACAACTCCAACATCACTGACATAGGTCACATTGCTTCCAGACATAATATTAATCAAGTATGTTCAGAGAACCATACACATAAAACAATTAACAACAGTTGTCCTAGATAGAGTGTCATCGCACAGTAGTAATGAGATCTCTTCTGGGCATTCTTCATAGGCTCCAAAAATCTTGGTGGCCTCAACCGAATCCCGGACCTCATACTCACTCATGCGGCATCAAATACCTCTCGTACTGACAAGATAGATGACTATGCCATTCCAGGCCTTCTCACTCATCCCAAGTCTAAACGAGCCCTTGTGTCTATGAGTGAGGATTAATTATCTTGATTAATGTGAATGCATCTTAATCATATAAGTACATTAATTTAATTATCACTTGATTAACTCACTTCTGAAGGTTACCCGGTTTACCACTTTGGGCTCCGGCCCCTAACAAAAGCCACTCTTCTATTCGACATAACACACCCAAACAATCCACCAAGGGAAACACAAGTGCATACCAACTAGGCATCATAATCCACTCCAACCCAATGAGGAAACAAAAGATAGAACTCACTCCAAATATTTTGGAGGCAACAAACACATAGTCCACTCTTTTTATAGGAGGTACAAAACATCCCCATTCATGGAAACTAGGTAAAATTGAAAAGATTCCATGCACTACCCAAGGGAAAACAACTAGATGGCATAAAGATTCAACAACCCTTATGTTCTAAGTTCTTCTGGAAGACTTATAATTTAGGACTAACACTAAATCCCAAAACCCATAATGCAACTTGACAACATAGCAACAAAAGCATTCAAGTCATTAATCAAATCTAATATTTGGATTTCCTAAATCCATATTCATTCAATAGGTAACGTTAACAAGGTCAAAGACACACTTACAAGGTTAACTCAAATAATCATATCCCATATTTATATTTCCATTAAAGGAAGTCTCAAACAATTTAAACTTACATCCCTTTACAAAATACAGAGAAACTAGAACATTTAAGACAATCACAAGAAAATTACTATTTTTGGATATACTAAATCCATATCTCTTTCATATTTCATTCACAATAAATTAATTGCTCTAATTGAAATATAATAGACTAAAATAACTATTTGCCTTATCAATATAAACATCTTCTTAATTTACTTTTAAATCGACACAATTATATGCAAGTAAACTCTTTCCATTTCCTAACCAAATCTTACATCTCATTCAATTTTCTATTTAAAACAATCAATCACTTTAATATAATAAAATATTGTTTCTCTATCCATTTTCCCATATACACTAATCAATCCATTTTAAATCTCTATTCAATAATATATTGCATGCATCTTATTAAAATAAAATACGATAATGAATTTACACTTAATGTATATATATATGCTCCATATTATATAGACATCAAACATATATATATTAATAAATTTAATTAAATATATTCTTTAATATTCCAATCACAATGATTAAATTGCTCTATGGAAATAAATAAAACATAATAAATATTTGCCTTTTTCAATATAATCATTTCCTAAATTTACTTCTAATACAACATAAACTATTACAAATACTATATTCAATTTTCTAACCAAAATCTAGATCTTTTAAATTCTCTATTTAAAAACAGGAATATCTTCAGTTTGTAAAATATCTTTTGGCTTATCTATTTAACCATGTATTCATATTGTTTCCAATTAAATCTCATTAATTAAACAAACATTCAAATATAAATATTTCTACAATTCTTCAATATATTTAAATATCTTTCCCCCTATCTAATTGCCCTTGTATTCAAAACTTATCCTTTAAAATCCCCTTTCTCAATAATATTAAACTTTTGCCCTTCAAGATAATTGAGATAACTAAACAAGTGCATTTAATTTACAACATAAGAAATACTAATAATTTAAATTAAATTCAATGTTTTCTCTAAAAAAACCAACTTGAGTCCTCTACAAGTAAATCTTTTCAATTTTACCATCCAAACATATAACCATTTAAAAATTAGATACATTTGAATAATCGTCTATTCCAATATATTAATCCAAATATTCTAATTAACACATTTAAATAATTTCAATTTAAACTAACTTATACACCAAATCTGATACCTATATTAAAACATATAAATATATATTCATTATATATTTATATAAACAATAATTATACATTATATAAATTAATTCTAACATATTTTAACTCTTCTAAACAAATCTATATATAAAATGTATTTGAAACAAAATATACATTAAAATCTATACACAAATCAAATTCTACATGAATATAAAAAAAAAAAAACGAAAATCCCCAAAGGTTTGGGGATGTGGCTGTGCTATGCACAGCCGAACCCCAAACCTTTGGGCGGCCTCATGCAAAGAGGGGGGGGTTGGCGCTGCCAAGGGCAGCGCTCCCTCCACACACTGTGTGGAGGGCGCTGCCAATGGCAATGATGCCTCCCACAAGGCAAACACAGTGATGGGAGAGGGGAGGGGGCTGCGAAGGCCCTTCCTCCACAATCATCCCCTCATGGGGGCAGCGGTGGAGGTAGCGCCTCCCAAGCCTCCCCCAAACATAGCAATTTTTTTTTTTTAAATAAAATTTTGGTTTTCCAAAACCCTAACAAATGATGTCGTACGGACGATGCATCAGCAATTTAAAATAAATTTTTCATACATGAACAATATATGTATTATATGTATATACATATGTATATATATATATTCAATAAAATATATATATACATATGTATGTATATATAATATATATATCTAACCAGAATTTCTCCTACCAAATAAATTAAAAAAAATTTTCAGAACATTCACCTACAGGTGAAATTGCAAAACTTTTCCAGGAGTACTAATCTCACAAAGATTTTAAAACTAATTCTTTTAAACCAATTTCTTGAATTCATGAACAATAAAAGAACAATTAAATCAAAATGGATCTATATTAAATTTAGAAGTTTCAAATCCTCAAGATTTCTCCCAGCTAATTTCCACCTAGATTTTTCAAAGTAAATTTGATTTCCTACAGAGGTCACATTTTCTAAAAACATTCTAAATGTATTGTTCAATCTCTATGTTTGATTTCAATAACAAAATAATTGATTTCTTCAAATAATTTAAATTCAACTGAGGTTTTCACAATTTTCACTCAAGAATTTTCACAAAAACAAAAGCTGTAAATTTATTTAATTCTTTTCTTCTAATAACAAATTTATTTTCTAAATCAGATTTAATAAACAAATCTTTAATCACTACTATTTTAAAAGTAACCAAAAACAATAAAACACAAAGAGGAAAACCTGGTTCAAGAAGCTACAGGAAAAGATTAATTTCTGATGCAAGCCTCCTCCAAAGATTTCCTGAATTTTCTTCAATCCTCCAATGAATCCAATCCAAGACCCAACAAATGCAAACAATCTTTCCTCCAATCAATTCTACAATCAAAACTTTCTTGAAACCCTTCTTGTGCAAATTTTTCCAAAATTTCTTCTCTATTGTAAAAAATGCATTTTTTCCTAAAAAGTTTCTCCCTAAAATTAAAACATGCATTCCTTATAAATCAAAAATACCTAATATAACCCTAATTCACATTACATGCAAATTAGATATTAATTTCAATTTCAATTTTTGAAAACCCACTTTCAATGCAATTTCAAATAATAAATTAATTTCCAAAGTTGCAACTAATTTCCCAAATAAACATTTAATTATAATTTCTAATTTAATTCCCACAAGTTGAAATTAAATTCCAAAATTAATTTTAATTCTTTTATTTCCTTTCATTCTCTTGCATCACGTTTAATTAATTAATTTAATTATTTAATAACTAACTTCAACCCCCCTGGATTAAATTTAATTATTTAAATAAATTAAATATAATTAATTAATTTAAATATAAACTTTTGTCCACATTGCATAATTTAAATTAAATAACCATCAACATGATTTAAATGCAATTATTCTAAATATCTATTTCCAAATCAAGAATCCTTCAGAATTAAATAACATTAAAGCAAGACAGACAATGACTCGACACACTAAGGCTAGGGTGTAAACTTGACACATGTTACCTACCTACTACCTCCCGTTCAACTTAACTGTTGGATCGACACGCTCAAACCTGTGAAACTAGGTGGAGTCAATGTCATGTACCTACAATCTTAAAACCAAGTAAACAACATCATACAATATATCTAGTATATAATACACACTGTGAAGAAGAAATTACGAATTCGTAGGGTGCTCGCAAGCGAGTGATGCGAACCCGTCCTCTTCACCAATACACTCATCGAAACTAACACTTCCATCATAATCCAATAATATCATAATAACATCCCATGTTAACTTTACAACATCATTAAACCATTAAAGCATGTGAAACAATAATTAGGTCAACACATCACACAATAATAGTTGTCGCTCAATAGTAGCAATCAAAACATCATAACAAAATGTATCTAGTATCAAAGTAGCTATAAGCAAACATAACATTAACCAAACATAACATAAAGCAAACCGAACAAGAGGCAAAACGGAGGGGTATTAAATCTAGTATGCACCCCTTAACCTCCTTGTAATTCGTGCACTTTTTTTTTTATGTATTTTAGTTATTTCAACATTTTTTATCTATTTTAGCGCTTTCAAACTGCGTTGTAGCGCTTACACTCTGGTGTAGCACTTCCGGTAGGTGGATTAGTGCTTTGAGTTTTAGCGCTTGCATTAAAAACTCTAGCACTTCTATAGGGTAATGTAGCGCTTTCGATGTTATAGCACTTAGGATTTGAATTTTAGCGCTTTGAGAGTTCTAGCACTTCAATTTGGTTGATTAGTGCTTTCATGTTCTATTCTAGCACTTTTGGTAAAGCGACACTTTGATGGATTGTTGTAGTGCTTAAATGCAGAAAAAGTAGTGCTTCAAGACTTTTAGCGCTTTAAATGCCTGTTATAGTGCATCGGAGTGCTGAAATAGTGCTTTCGAGATTTAGTGCTTTGGGTGTCTGATTTAGCATTTTTGACTGATAAAGTAGTGCTCTTGGGATTTAGTGCTTTCATGTCAGATTTGAAGATTTTGACTTACTGAGTCCTAATTTTGTCAATTCTAATTATGTCCATTCTTTGGATTGGTATGATTGATAATCCAAATTCTTGATGTGATGGATTGATGATTTAAATAAGACTAAATTCTCATGATAGGTGAGAAGAAAAATCCTATTTGTGATGATCCTCATGATAGGTGAGGAAATGATTCAATATCCGATAAATATCATGATAGATGAGATTAGATATTGTTTGATGAACCTCATGATAGGTGAGGTTTGTTGATGTTCGCCCATGAATTTTGATCAAAAAATTCATACCAAAACTTTTTGGAAGAGACTTGATAGTAGAATTACTTTTTATTTCTTGACATAGTTCACTGATTGTGGATTTTTGTTATGATGATAGGAGGATTTGGGTACTCTCCAGATGTGAGAGAGATTTCCATGGACCACACACTTGATTCCTCATCTGACACTAGATGAGCTTTAGGTGATATGCTGATGTGGTTTGACTAGCCTACTTGATATGCCTCAGATTAGGATTAATTGGGGTTTATTGATTGCTTTGGTTGAGAGGTGGCATAGTGACCACAACACCTTTCACCTACCCACTGGCGAGATGACAATCACATCAGAGGATGTGTGGTGGATTTTGCATATTCCATTCATGGGGGAGATCATAGTATATGATTCCCATGGGACCAGCGGCAAAGATGCTCTTCGTAGAGTATTTTAGGATCAGGACATTTTGGGTCTGAGCGTTCAATGGCAGAGGATTGCTGATTTATATGTGACACTACCAACAATGCTAGATGGATTCATTGGAGGTTTCCTTTGCCCTAATCGTAGGTCAAAAGGATTCCTCGTTGGCTGGGGAAAGACTCTAGAGAGCATGATGGTACATGGTACTTGATATGCATGGGGGATATGCATGTTGGCACATCTCTATCATGATCTTGACTCAGTTGTGTACCTTGGAGTGTGGAGCTTATCAGTAAGGATGACCCTATTACAGGTGTGGGTATGGGAGAATTTTTCTATTGCTCATCCATTTCCAATTGCAGATAAACCACTAGACAGACCTTAAGTGTTCAGATACAAAGGTTGGTTTACACAGGCCCGGATGGGCAAGTTAGAGCACTGGAGGCGAGTCTTCGATGATACAGAGATAGTTACCTGGCGTCCATAACTCAACTATGAGTAGTGGGATGAGTATGATGTAGTATTGGAATTTCTCTATGATTCCATGTATCTCATCGATCAAACACCATTTGTTCTAGAGCGATTCTTGTTGCGCCGAGTGTACCGACATTACGAAATTGTGCAATGTATGCCATAGGGAGTTGCCCACTATGTGAGGTGACAGATGGATATTCCTAATTAGGGTCCTTGTCTATCTTATGATGCCCTAGTAGAGGGATATAAAGCACTGTAGCCATCACCTTGGGACATGCGCAGAGATATTACAGAGGCACCGGTCACTGAGGAGTATGTTGTATTCCTGGCCTTGGTTCCACATCCTCGCATCACCATCCTAGATGAGCCAACACAATTACCAATAGAGGATGATGTGGCAGAGGGCTTTGTAGAGAGCGAGGGTGATACTCCGGCAGGCAGTAGCATGGAGAGTGGCAGTGATGATAGTAGTAGTGATGACAGTGATGGTGGAGGTGGAGGTGATAGAGGGCTAGGGCCAGCCATTAGCAATGCTCCATCATCTAGTAGGCCTCACAAGAGGCAAGTAGTGACAGTGCCAGTAGTAGATCAATAGAGATAGATAGCAAGTCTCCAGGCACAGGTTCAAACATTACAGGGGTATTTGTTATAGGCTCGGGGTTTGCTCGTTCAGACCCAAACTGAGATGCAGGCCCAGGCACAGGCTCATGCTCAGGCTTTATCGTAGGTGCAGGGATAGTTGGCCGCTGTGCAGGTGCAAGTGGCCACTTTGATAGCTAAGAGAGATAGTGCTCGACAGATTGCCGAGAGGGCATAGGAGATAGTGAAGACCCTCCAGAGAGTGGCTGATGGCACCTCCATCAGAGATTACATGAGAGAGATTATGCGGGCTGGTTGAGAGGCAGAGTTCTACAGAGGCAGATATCATGATGCAGTGCCTCCTGAGCGTAGATTCAGTTATACTGCATCAAGATTTGGGTGGACACACATATGGACAATGAGTGAGGGGGTGACACAACCTCCACACAGAGATCCCAGACATCCTGGTCCTTTTGGGGGTGGTGGTGGTACAGGTCCTGTTGGGCCCGCCCATTCTGGCAGTAGCAGATTGTAGATGCTATTGTGATGATGTATTTTATGATATAGCTCATTGTATACTTGACACTTGATGATATATATATGAGATGCAGTTGATGTGATATGATGATGGTTTATGATTTCTATGTGATGGATGCATTTATTATGTGATTTATGTGATGATTTTATTTCAAATGTGATGATGCAATGATGAACATTTTTATTTTGTGCAATGATTTTATGATAAATGTATATGTGGATCATATGATGCGTGGATGTACGATGTGATGTAAATCTATGGATGGGTGCATAAATTATTTTTATTTTTAAATGTGATGACGGTAAACAATGATCTTATGATGAATGATAATGGATGGATGTAATGAGAATAATGACGTCATTTTATTTAAAAGTATGGATGGTAAATGATGATAATGTAATGAATGTTTTTATGGTACAATTTAATTCATAATTTATTTGATGTATGATGAAATGCATGAATGCTAATGATGAGATGATGATTCCTACATGTCTTTTGAAATTATGTCAAGTATACTTAGTCTTATGTGTTGATAAGATAATCATTGATTGGAACCCTTTATGCAACAAATACTCTGCAGATAATGAATTATGATGAATGCAATCTAATTTTAACAGTACTTTGTGCCTTTTTGTCATCATAGAGCTTTATTGGGTGTTGAAAGTGAATACAAGCGTCAATGGTGTGTGTTAGACCAATGACAACCTGAGTACCTCTTTCATGATTTTTGATATTGCAAGTGAACACAAGCATCTAGGTATAGTTTAACCGAGATGACCTGAGCATTCATTGTGTAAACATGCAGTGGTTAATTATTTCAATGTGTGAATTCTGAATGTCATTGGTGATACATTTGCATAGCACATCCCTTGACAATTCATTCATTTTAAATGATTAACTTACAAACAACAGATAATTAAAACATCATTCTTCTTCCTTGTTTCTCTAGTTCAATACATCATTGAGTTACTCCAAAGAAATGATAATCAAAAGTAAAATTTATCCATTGTTTACTTAGAGTGTTTCATTCATTATTCAGATTTTAGATCATCCATCTTGATTTTGTGTTGTTCTTGGATTTTCAAGATTTTGACCAAAGACCTAACCTAGTAACCTATCTTAGGGGTCTTGGGGGCTGATCAAAGATTAGCCTTGCCTACGTTACACCCACAGAGACCACGTAGTTCAACTAACACAAACCTATGTTTTTGGATGCTCCTTTTCAGACTTACCTTTTTGACATGTTTTTCGGATTTTTGATAATGATATGGATGGTTGATGTTTTTTTGATGATGATTGATATTGCACATTGATCTTTGTTTTCAGTTTTTCTACTATACTGTTGTTTTCCCTTTTAGGTGAAATCAATGTTTTTGTTGCCCCTAGTGATATCCAGATGTTGCCCCCAAGCTTTGGAGTGATACTTGACTATTTGAAAATGATTTTAATATGGATGCAAAGATGGTAAGACGACTGACATGATATGAAATAGTACTGAATGCCAGACTAATGATCCTGATATATAACAAAAATATATGGGAAAGCTGATCTTAGAACCACATACGATGCTTGTTTCCAGGCTTTCACCATATGCTTTGATTACACTCTTTGTGTTTTTGTATTTTTCTCATTTTTCTCTTTTTCTTTCTTTTTGTAATTTTTATTTTTTTGTATTTTTGTGTTGTTAAGATGCCTGTTTGCCATGTTTTCATCAAGGAAACAATTTTCAAAAGTTTGACCCGTGCACTAGGAGAATTTTTGTAGATGAATACTATTGATAGGTTCATCAAAAAATACCCTTCTAACATTGATAGTTGATATGCTCCTGATCCATACACTGATATGACGACAAAGGGACCAAGTCAGTTAGGCTCAAATTTTCCTTTCTTCTCTCTATCTTGCTGATTCCTAGGGTTTTCTTTTAGTAGCAAGTCACCAACCTGAAAGACCCTTGGTTTTACCTTGTGGTTGTAACTTCTTGACATCCTCTGTTGATAAGTAGTTAGATGGTTTATAACTTGTTGATGACGCTCATCTAGGAACTCTAGTTCCTATAGTCTAGAGACCCTATAGTCTTTATCTAAAATGATACCTCTGAGTGATACACACAGGGATGGAATCTCTACTTCAATGGGAAATATGGCTTTTGAAGCATATACCAAGGCATATGGTGTAGCTCCCGTTGGTGTTCTAATACTTGTTCTGTAGGTCCATAGTGTTGGGTTGAGTTGAATATGCCAACCACATCCAACATCGTTAACCATCTTTTTAAGAATTTTGAGTATTGTTTTGTTTGAGGCCTCTACCTAGCCATTTCCTTGAGGATAGTATGGTGTTGAAAACCGATGTTGGATATGAAATTTATCACATAGTTCTTGGACATCTTTATTTTTGAAAGGTCGTCCATTATTAGTAATAATGGATTGAGGTATTCCATAATGACATATTATGTAGCTCAAAATGAAAGAGGAGATTTTCTTCCTAGTGATGGTAGTAAGATGTATTGATTCAATCCATTTTGTGAAATATTTTGTAGCTATTACAATGAACTTGTGTCCATTAGATGAAGATGGATTTATTTTTCCTACCAGGTCGAGACCCTATTGACAAAAAGGCCATGTCGATGTGAAGGGATGTAGTTCTTGTGCTGGTGCATGAATCAGATTGCTATGAATCTGACACTTTTGACATTTCTTAACAAACTAGTAGGATTCTTTCTCCATGCATGGCCAATAATATCCCACTCGAGTGAGTGCCACAAATACCCTTGTGAACCTCTCGTAGGGCCATTTTAGATTCATTATGTTCTAGACATCAGAGTAAAGTACCATCAAGACCTCGATGATAAAGTATATTGGCAATTAAAGTATGTCGTGCAGATTGGCGGATGAAGTTTCATTTTTGGTTCCTGGATAGATCAGGAGGAAGGACATCTTTTTCAGGTAAGCATAGGTCTTTTCATAGATGGAGGTTTCAGTGGTCTCTATATGGCAAATAGTAGTGGATTCTGGATTATTGTGGGAAGGACATGATACTTGTTCTACCATAAACTCATAACAAACACGCTTCTCAGGAAATTGTAGTAATGAAGCAATTGTAGCCATAGCGTCCACAACTTTGTTCTCAGCTCTTGGAATTTGATCAAAATTGATACTGACAAAGGATTGTTTCAGATTATCTATTTGTTGCTTGTAGGGCATCAAATTTTAATCTTTTGTTTGATATTCATCATCTACTTGATAAATAAATAGTTGAGAATCCCCATATACTTGTAAGTCCGTGATCTTCCACTGAATTGCTATTTTGACCCCAATGATTAATGCTTCATATTCCACCACATTATTCATACACTGAAACTGTTAGAGTAATAAGTTATTATGCTTAATTAATTATATCATACTAGTTAATTAATTAAGTCACTTATTCCTCTAGTTGCTTAAGCTAAACTTAGGCACATTAATAATTGATTAATTATTAAGTGTGCACACTAGGGTTTCATTTAGGGTTTCCCTTTTAGGGTTTCTTGATCTCCTTCATAAGGATTGATCTCTTTGTAATAACAGAGATTCTGATAATGCATTTTACACTTTGAGGTTTACAGATCTTGTTTTGTTTTGAATGTCTTTTGCATGTAACAGGTTATTGCATGCAGGTGATCTTGGATTCTAACATGGTATCAGAGCTCCAGACCTGCCGTTGCCTATTCGTGATCTGAAGATATGGCTTCTCAGTGAGTTTCAAATGCAATAGTTTCCACAGGCATCTTTTCTACAAGATCTGGGGGTAGCCGATTTTTTGGCACACTATGGGCTCAAACGGACGTCGCCATCGTATTCGCAGCGCCTCAAAACCCTAGAAACACCTGTCGTTTGGTTGATTTTGGTGAACTTGATCTGGGAGGCAATAATTTTTTACTAGGGAGGCCGTACGGCCTCCCCAGCATGCATTCCAAGGTCAAAAATCAGACAAAAATAAAAAAAAGTGCTTTTTTCGGCGTCTGTGCAAGTGTCTCCGGTTATAAACAATCCCACCACTGGGTGGCCACTGGGCCACCAGGCGGCCACCGCTTCACCGCCGCCACCGTCCTCTGCCGCCGGTCCGCCACCACTGGGCGGCGCTCGCTTCAGCCCCCGCGGGCCCTTTTTTCGTTGGCTACAGGTCCTATGGGGGACCAGACCCCTCGCGCCCAGCCACTAGCCCGACATCCAGCCCCCAGCCCATTCCGTGAGGTCACATGCAGGACCAAGGGCTCCGCCCAACTTCAGCCCTCTGAGCCCCCGCCCACGGTCATATGGCGACTAGGGGCCCAAAATTTTTTTTTTGCAGGGGGCCGAATTTTTGTGCTGACAGCCTCCAGGCCGTCAAATTTTTTGTAGTGAAGTGCTGACGTCAGCATGACATCAGCATCCGTATGGCGGTGTTTGTCCCGTCTAACCCTAGTTTTCTCTAAAGAAGCAGTTTTTTTCTTCTTTGCATAACTTGGGCATACGGTATCGAAATCAGGCAAACGAGATATCACCGAAAAGCTGGTTCCGAGCACTTTCATTTGATGCAGTTTATTTTTCAGTATTTTCTAGTTTTACTACATTTATTGCTGGTTGAAGTCAGATGTACTGTTTATGCTTCCGAGCTCATAGCTCTTTGCCACAATCTCCGATTTTCGCTATCTTTGTGGCACTGGAAAGGTATTGAGGAGCTCTATGTTGCTGTCCATGCACTTTCTTCTGTATCTGTCCCAGGTTTTTCGTTAATCCAGATTTGGCCCGATGGGTGTTTTGGAGATTACTTGGATATTTTGGCAGTTGGGAGAGTGCATGTTGCATCTTTGCACTTCATTTTCAGTGATACATCATTCAATAATCGACTACTACTTCATAGATTCCAGCGTTGTTCCTGTTTGGATTTTTTGAGTGTTCTGTGGCATCGGGTCTGCTGTTGCATCATTATGATTTCGATATGGTTTCGTGTAGACAGAAGTATCTTTCCTTGCTTGCCAGATTGCGGTTCTAGTGTTACTCTACAGTGTTCTTCCAGTGCTTCTTTGCAGCATGTCATATCATTGTAGGGGGGTTTTGTCCCACTGGGTTTTCCTCCTCTACCTCTTTCTTGCATTTGTAAATGGGTACCTGATCAGGCCTAGTTGTCGGGACCCATCTTTTCTTGCATGCATCTTCTTCCAGTGTTTTAGCTTCTTCCTAAGTTCATCTTAAGGGGGGGTGTTAGAGTAATAAGTTATTATGATTAATTAATTATATCATACTAGTTAATTAATTAAGTCACTTATTCCTCTAGTTTCTTAAGCTAAACTTAGGCACATTAATAATTGATTAATTATTAAGTGTGCACACTAGGGTTTCATTTAGGGTTTCCCTTTTAGGGTTTCTTGATCTCCTTCACAAGGATTGATCTCTTTGTAATAACAGAGATTCTCATAATGCATTTTACACTTTGAGGTTTGCAGAACATCTTGTTGGTTTTGCATGTCTTTTGCATGTGACAGGTATCCATTTGCATGCAGGTGATCTTGGATTCTAACAGAAACATTAATCTATATAATTTTGGAATGGTGTGTCCTTGTGAAGAAATGAACAAGATTACTGGTCCTGATCCTTGGTGTGTATATGATCTATCAAAATACAAAACCCATTGTTGGGGCATTACTGTCAGAATGTCTGCATATGGAAACTCCATGGTCATTGGTCGATCATCTAGTAAAGGAGCCTCTCCTAATTTTTCAGCGATTTCCTATCCCTTGATTGCCTTTCCCTCTATGTATTGAATGTCAAATTCACTTAATAGAATGACTCACTTTGTCAGTCTACCTGTTAAGGCAACTTTATTGAGTAGATATTTTAAAGGATCGATCTTTTCTATTAGTTTGATTGTATGAGTTAGCATGTAGTGTCTTAGCTATTGAGTAGTGTATACTACCATTAAGCAATATTTCTCTATGAAAGTGTAATTTATTTCATATCCATTTAAAGTCTAGTTGATATAGTAGATAGCATGTTCTTTTCCTTCATAATCCTATTGTGTTAATAGTGCCCTCAAAGAGATATCTTTTGTGGCAATGCACAATATGAGAGGCCATCCTTCTATTAGTGGCATGAGAATGGGTGGTGACATTAGATAATGCTTGATTTGATTGAATTTTGTTTCACACCTTTCATCCCACTTGAAAACTATATTCTTATGCAATAGATGATTGAAAGGATGACTTTTATCCCCTAGCTGGGAGATGAATCTTCTGATCAATTGGAGCCTTCCCTGTAGTGATCTGAGTTGAATTATATTCTTAGGAGGTGGCATCT
The DNA here is from genome assembly GCA_007115665.2 of Sequoiadendron giganteum. Taxonomy (NCBI): domain Eukaryota; kingdom Viridiplantae; phylum Streptophyta; class Pinopsida; order Cupressales; family Cupressaceae; genus Sequoiadendron; species Sequoiadendron giganteum. The sequence continues at coordinate 642,376,138 of CM021103.1, read as the reverse complement.
CCATAATTGCTTTGACTTATGTCGAATCCACTTCAATGCCTTTTTCCAAGACAATGTACCCTAATAGTTTTGTTGATGTGACTTCGAAGACACACTTCTTAGGGTTTAACCTGACATTGAATTTCTCCATCCATGTGAAGATTTTGTCTAGGATATGCAGATGTCCTTCCCTTGTAATAGATCTTGCCAAGATTTCATCTACATAATCCTCCATGAAGGTGTGCATCATATCATGGAAGATTGTCATCATTACTCTTTGATAAGTGGCTCCTGCGTTCTTTAGACCAAATGGCATGACGTTCTAGCATAATGTTCCCCATGGACATGTAAAAGTTGTCTTTTCTTGATCTTCTGGGGCTATTTTAATTTGATTGTATCCCGAGAAACCATCCATGATTGACAACATGGCATGCCTTGTCATTAAGCCCACGATGATGTCTATATTTGGTAGTGGAAAATCATCCTTTGGGCATAATTTATTTAGATCCCTAAAATTTGTATATATTATGATACTATTGTCTGGTTTTGAAATAGGTACAAGGTTTGATATCCATTTGGCATAGTCTATAGACCATATGAATCCAACATCCAATAATTTCTTGAGCTCTATTTTTACCATCAATGCGATGTGGGGATGCATTTTTCTTAATTTTTGCTTGATAGCTTTGATTCCTGTGGGCAAAGACAAGTGATGCAAGAGCAAATTTGAGTCTAAGCATAGCATATGAGAATATGACCAAGTGAAGTTGATGCTTCTTTCTTTAAAGAATTTGATGAATTCCGGTCTTTCTTGCTCTGTCATGGATTCTGTCAGATGTAGTATTTTTGCCTTGTCCTCAGTGCCGATATTCACAAATTGTGTTGGTTCTACCAAGACTAATGATCGCTCATGATAGTGTTTTGAAAGAGTGTCAAATATTCCATCCTTTAGTACCTCATAAAGGTTCTCATTGTTAGATGCATTCTTTAATTTTACTTTTTCCAAATCTAATGCTGCTATAGAATGGCTTTCATCATTAGATCTATTTTCCCTGTTGTTATTTTTGAAACTAGAAGATTTGACACCCTTCTGATGAGTCCTGTTGTTATGATTTTTATAGACATAATTTGTTTCAGGTTCAGTATGACATAGGAATTTTATGATGGCATCATCGTTTGTAAATATTGGTATATTAAAAGGTTCGATAGGTTCCTAGTCAATGAGTTCAGGATGGATTAATGGCATGAAGTTATCAAATTCATTCAAGGTGATGGATGTAAGGGTTTGGACAGCCATTTTGTCATAATTATTTATTGGAATATTGAGGTCTGTGATGGTAATTTCTTCAAGATCATCTAGGCCACTCGAAGTCTGCTTGTCCCCACTTGAATCATCCATATTTAGTGACTCTGCCACGAGTGGTCTAGACCTAGAACCTTGGCCCTCCTCACATGTTGGTGCATATTATTGGATTACATCGACTGGAATATCAATGAAAGATAGATCAGAATACAATGCCCACTCATATTCATTTGAGTCTGTTTCAGAGATATCTCTAAACTAAAGGATATTTTCTACAACCATCCTTGTTAATTCCTGCTTATCTTTTGTGTGGAGAGTGAGGGGTTGAATAGGCTCTGTGATTCCATCCTTTCTTAATCCAATGGGTCCTTGTCCTTCATACCCCATTTTTTTCTAAAATAGCTTTTCCTTTTCCATATTTATTGGTGTTGATGTTGAAATTTTTGATACCAATATCTGATGTAGAGGGTTCTTCATCTTTGTATAGCCAATCTAGGATTTCTTTCTTGTTTGTTTCATCCTCTATTGTACCTTTTTTGACAAACCCTTTGTCAAGAGCCATGATTGGTAATGATGTTTGAGATTTCATCATAGATGGTTGACCATATGTCCTAGGAGATGACATTAACTATGATAAGTTAAGCGATTGCTCCATAGAATATGTTCCCATTCCTTTATCCTTCAATTGGAATTGCTCTTGAAAATTTTGTGATAAAGATGTTTTCTGATCCTGACTATCTATTGATTGAATTTCCATAGGACTTGTTTATTTTTCTTTACCCTTCTTTTCTACCCACTTAGTAGTGATACTCGGATGTTGTTCTTATTTGGATGATGATGCTTCCATGTTGTGTGGTATGACGGTATCTTGAGAGATCCTAAGGGATTCAAAATGTTGAGGATGATTGTAATCAGAAAATATACTCACCTCTCATCCATTTATTGGGAACTTCAAACATTGATGATATGTCGAAGGTACAACGTATATTTCATGGATCCATGGGCAGCCTAAGAAAATTTTGTATGTTAATTATTTCTCCAACACTTGACATGTGATATGTTTCATCATGGGCCCCACTTGGATGGGTAGCATAATCAAGCCTTTAGATGATCTCTATTCTTCATCATATTCTTTGATAGTCATTTTTCTACGAGAATCAATAGCATCATTTGAATATGCTAATGCACGAATTAACTTGAGAGTGCAAATATTCAGACCAACTCCCCCATCTATTGAGACTCTCTTGACACAGTGATTTTGGATTAAGACTTCAATATGGAGTGCAGTATTATGGGGATGGTTTAGCGAGATATCATCCTATTCGGAGAATGATAGACAATGTGGGGTAGTCAAATTTCCCACCATAGCTTGAAATTGACACACATCTAGATTCTTTGGTACCGTAGTGGCAACTAAAGCTTGTTTGAGAACCTCCTTATGTGATGGTGATATTTTAAGGAGTTCTAGTATCGATATCTGAGCAGTAATGTTTTGCAGTTGATCGACGATGTTATAGTGAGATGGAGGTGGAACTGTGTGTGTAGAACCAACTCCTTTTAACATGACCTTGGCTTGCCCCCTCATCATTAAATTTACTAGTTGATGCTCTTGACGATCTCTGATTTTTAAGACATTGATTTGATTATCATAGTTTGATATGTTTGGGAGCAAGTCCAATGGAGTAGTGTTGTTGATTTTGGGTCCATCAATGTTGTGACAGTTATATGATCACTCTCTATTCCAGATAGGCAAAGGATGGTGGTGTCAAAGACATGGTTGACATTCTTCCCTTTGTTGTTTGAAGATGATGGTGCTCCTTTGTCATAGTTGGGCAAAGGGTCTTTGAAAGCCAAGTGATCATTGTTGTTTTGTGATGTCTCCACATATGTTTTAACTCCATACAGTCATTAGTTCTATGACTCCTTGATTATTGATTGGAGGAGTTACTTGTGTTGTTTGTTTTATTGTTGAAATGTTTGATAAATCCTCTTTTGACTAATGCCTCCTCAATTTTAAGACCATTTTCGATGACTTTCTTGAACATGGGAGGACATTGTAATTCCATTCTATAACTCATTTCCTCCGTTAAGTTGTCAATAAACAACTCCATCTTTTCTTCCTCGGGAATTGATCTAGGATATCTGGCGAATAGGCATCGCCATAGTTGGAGAAAACATAAGAACATTTCCTTTATTGTAACATCGTGTTGGATGTTAAAGGAGTATTGGGAAATGAACGTGTTGACTAATTCCTCAAAAGTTCTGATACCAGGTTGTAGTTTTGAAAACCACTCCGTACATGATCCTCCCAAGCTCCTTGAGAATAATCTCATTAAGTAATTTTCCTCTTGGGAAAACTCGAGACTCATTGTTTTGAATTCCCTTATATGATCTATCAGATTCGTTCATCCATTGTACTTATCATACTTTGGGATTTCATAATGTCTAGGGAAAGGTATTAGACCGACTGTTGCGTCGAAAGGATAAGGAAAACTTTCCTGTATCACATATATTTTGGTACTCCCTTTCGTCATATCCTGTATTTGTTATTGTAATAGTTGAATTTGAGATGTTAAAGTGGCAACTGGATCTATTGTTTGTGTAGGTTGCATAATTTTAGTCTCACTTGTTCTAGGTGCTTCCTTCAGTCGATTCATGTCGAAGTCCTTGGGAAGTTTGGCACCTGATTCAGCCAACATCAAAAGATACTTCTCCATATCTTGTTCTAAAATCTTTTCCATAAATATATGGAACTTGGGATCTTGTTGAGCTGCTTGAATATCATCTGGAGTTATTTCGTTCTTATTGTTCTGGTTCAGAATGTTCCAAGGATTTTCCTCTGCCATTGCTTGGGATTTTAAAATTTATTTCTCTAAAAGTCTCTATTTTTGGGATCTCCTGAAGGTTGGCATACAAATTTTTACCCTTTCTTCCGAAATGTTGATTTTATATGCTGAGAAAATGTCAATTGAACTTTTAACAAAGTTGAATAATATGAATGATCTTATTGATTGAGACTATGTTAAAAATTTGACTACTGTATACACCTAAAATTGGTCTGGAGCATCCGATTAATTAAATAATTATTTGATTAATTATCCTAATTTCCTCTACTATCGAATAAATAGAAATATTTATTTATATAGTTCACATTTAAATTCATCTTAAATAAATAAACAAAATTAAATAGTTTGTTCGATTTAATTATCAAATCCCTATTTCAATCTATCACATCCATTTTAAATTAATTAAATAAAGACAAAACACTTTATTAATTAATTGCCATATTCTTCTGTCTAATTTAATAAACAACTATCCTATAGTTCGTTTTATTAAATTATTTATCTATCTTTTGCTAATTTAAATAAATCAAAAATATTTGAATTAAAGCACAAAGAATATTCCATCTATATTCTCTCAAAAATGAATTAGATATCCTATGTCTAATTCATGTCAAAATCATGTCAAAATTAGTTGATTGAAACTTAATGGGAAGTTTTGGAGACAAATTGGAGACAAATTTGGAATTTGATCTCTCAATCCTCCTCCATCAATTCTTCCTCTTCTCTTGCCTGGTGTTTTCATGGGTAGAGACAATCTCCATCTTTCTCTCAATCTCCTCCATCTCTCACCATTTATTTATCCAAATTGAATCCAAGCCTTTCAAAACTTTCCCTGTGCATTTCTACAACCAATAAATCTATAAATACAACCTCATTCAACCAAAAGAAGGATCTAGATAATCAAGTTTATGCAATCTTACTCTGCAGGAATTCAAGCATCAAGCAATCAAGTTCTCAACCATGGCTACCTGCTGTAGCTGCAATTATTTGTTTCATATATGCTAGTTTACATTGTTTATCATTTAGTATTGCATTAGCATCATCTCGTTCTTTGAATTTTCATTTTAATAGTCTTATTTGCTTAAACAATCTGAGAGCAATCAGGATTTAATAAATCTTTGGAGATAGAGAGCAATATAACACTTTCAATTGATTACTATTTTGAATTAGTTCAATTTGTTTAATCTTTGATATCATATTAAGAAGTGTTTTAATCTTAGTCACTTATTACACACTTAAAATTTGGCGCCCACCGTGGGGCATTAGCCCCAATTTTACCAAAATTATCAATTTTCTGGAAAGTGTCACGCAGGTTCTCAACATGTTTTTCTTGTAGCACTTTCATTAAAAGTTTTAGCGCTTTTCATCACTATTTTAGCACTTTCAGTTTTAGCACTTCTAGTCACTGTTTCAGCGCTTTTGGTCACTATTTTAGCGCATCGGGTGATTTAGTGCTTCAAGGGAAAACTTCGGCGCTTTGGGGTCCTATTTTGGCGCTTTCGGGTTCTAGCGCATCAGGTCACTATTTTAGCACTTTGGGGCAATATTCCAATGCTTTTCTAAAATTAGTTTGGATCCGACACATCCATGGCCAGATTCTATTTTTATTCATAGTTGGACTAAAATTGATCAATCTAGGATAGTTACTTCAAATTTCCTAAAATATATCAATCCTAGGATAGTCACTTTCTTGTTTTTCTCAAAAGCAATCTATCAATCCTAGGATAGTCATTACATTCTTCTAGTAGAAGTTAAAAAGAACATCATGATTTCTGTGAAGCAACACCTTCACATAGACTAGAAAAATTTCTTTTGGGCTTAAAACAAGACAAACTTATATGTTGTGCTTGTGGTGATTAGGATTATGCTCTCCCCTTGACTGGGTGACCAAAGTGCCAGATTCAATTTTACTTCATGTCATTTACGCTTTATTAGATCCTTTAGCAGGCCCGTCGTATTGGGAAAAAGTACTCACCCTATAGGAACGACCTAAGTGGGAACAACCAAAGCCAGGTTTTCCAACCCACTATAATAAAAATACAAGTTGTTGATGAAAGTCCAACTTGATGGTAGTGAGCAAGATAACCATCCCCAAAATCTTTGTTCTAAAGATTGGGAAGTCTCCTAAGGGAGTTTATCTATTTGCCGCACTAAACAAAATCCTATCTATGAACCATAGAGTAGTTTCTCGCTGAGTCAGTATCCATACATTGTCATACTCACGGTGCAAGGGGAGGGAAGAATCTACCCCTAAGACACTCACCATATAATTACCAAGGACCACTTGCTCAAGGGATTCGGTATCCACTTCTGTCACTTTGAGTATGTGCTTGGCAATGACAAAAGCATGGGCGCCCTCTAGGGGGTGACACGGCTGTGTGAGTCAACATAATTCAAGATGTGGGCTATGAGTATAATGATGACCTACTTTTCCTTAAGTGTGAGTCTATTTGATTTGTGTACAATTGTTAAAATGAATCGTGAAAATCAATAAGAATCATTCGTCGTTCTTGCATATACACGATCTATTCAGTTAAAAATATTCAAAATTGCCTGTTGTGTTTTCACAAATTCACTGAAATCAGATTTAAGATCATCCTGAAAACCAACAAAGTCAAAATATATCAAAAAATCCATGCTACAAAAGTGGAAGTCCACCACGTTTGTCAAGAGAAAAGTCAAAGTCACAAAGCCTAAGAAACCTCTCGGTTATAGAAATAAATTGAGAAAACAACATTTTCTGTATCAAAATCGGAAACTATTCTTACAACATAAAACATTCACTGATTGATATCACGATTTTGCTAGGGGTCACTCATTAGATTACATAGTAGAACCGCTCTATTCACGAGTCTTTTTTCAAAGAAGAGCTCTCACTCAATATCACAACCATAGTTAGTGCATACATCCTTCTTATCTTCCGCAATCCCTAATACAGTATGCCACAAGGCCAGATAATATTTTACAATAGATAATCTTAAACTTCTATTTTTAAGCGTTTTGGAAGCCTATTTCAGTGCTTTTGGTCTTTGTTTTAGCGCTTTTGGGAAATAGCGCTTTTGAGCACTGTTTCAGCACATCCAGTCTATATTTCAACACTTTTGGTAAAATAGCACTTCCATCAAATTTTAGAGTGCTTTCAATAGAATAACACTTTCATCAAATTCTACAGCACTTCCAAACATTGTTTTAGCGCTTTTTGTCAATTAGCGCTTCTGTCAATTATTTTAGCACTTCGGGATTCTGGTTTAGCACTTCTAGGAAACAGCGCTTCCATTCTCCGTTTTAGTGCTTTCAAGATAGAGAGTTCAAAATTTTTACCAGTCAATCAGTCTATCATTTTATCCATAATTTTCATCAGAATTAAATTTCCTTTTATCATAATCATCGTCTAGAGACTGAAAACAGATAATTTTATACAAACTTTCAATCTTATCAACTGAAAACAAGATCTTGCAAATCACAAGTGTCAAAATTAAAAAAAAAATGATTCCTACACTAAAGTTTCATCATCAGGATATTATCATCCTTCATCATGAAACTAAGTATAGCAATAAATTTTTTAACATAGTCTCATCAATAAGATCTGTCATCTTATTCGATTTGTTAAAAGTTTCAATTGACCTTTTCAGCATAGAAGATCAATATTTCAGAAGAAAGGGTTAAATTTTGTATGCCAATCTTCACTAGGTCCCAAAAACAGAGATTCTTAGAACAAGGAATTTTAAAATCCCAAGCAATGGTAGAGGAAAATCCTTGGAACAATCTGAACTGAAATGATAAAAATGACATCACTCCAAACGACATCCAAGCAGCTCAACAAGATCGTAAGTTCCATATATTTATGGAAAAGAATCTAGAACAATATATGGAGAAATATCTTTTAATGTTGGCTGAATCAGGTGCCAAACTTCCCAAAGACTTTGACGTAAACCATCTAAAGGAAGCACCTACCACAAGTGAGGCTGAAATTTTGCAACCAATGCAAATAATAGATCTAGTTTCCGCTTTAACGTCTCAAATGTAATTGTTACAACAAAAAATACAAGATATGACCCAAGGGAATACCAAGAGATATGCGATACAGGACATTTTTCCTTATCCCTTCGATGCAACAGTTGGCTTGATACCTTTTCCAAGACATTGTGAGATCCCAAAATACAATAAGTATAATGGTAGAATGGATCCAATTGATCACATCAGAGAATTCAAAACAATGAGTCTTGAGTTTGCACAAGAGGAGACATATTTAATGAGACTATTCCCAAGGAGTTTGGGAGGATCATGCATGGAGTGGTTTTCAAAGTTAAAACTAGGTATTAGAACTTTTGAGGAACTCGTCAATAGATTTATCTCCCAATACTCCTTCAACATCCAACATGATGTAACAATCAAAGATCTTTATAATCTAAAGGAAAAAAAGGGAGAAAAATTATTATCTTTTCTCCAAAGATGGCGATGCTTGTTCGCTAGATATCCTAGATCAATTCCAGAGGAAGAAAAGATAAAATTATTTATTGACAACTTAACAGAAGAAATGAGTTATAGACTGGAACTACAATGCCCTCCCACATTTGAGAAAGTCACTGAAAATAGTCTCAAAATTGAGGAAGCATTAGTCAAAAGAGGAGTTATCAAACATTTTCCAAACAACACAGGTAACTCCTCAAATCAATACTCAAGTAGTGATAAGCCCAAATTTTGGCAAAAGAATCACAACACAACTATTAATGAAACAACAAATGATTCTTCAAATGCCAAACTAGTTTTTAACTTGACAACATCAGCATCAAAGAATCAAAAAAATGATCAACCTGTCAAGCCAAATATCATACACAACAACGAGATAGTCAAGGTGCAACCATATCAGAAACCATCAAATTGACAAAGGTTTGCACCTTTAGGCGAATCGATAGAATCCACAATGAAAGAACTAGTAGCTAGTTGTCTTATCACTGCAAGAGAAGCTCGATTCTAGGATCCTAAGGTCAAACCACCATGGTGGAATGACGTTGATTATTGCAACTTCCATAACAACAAGGGTCACAAAACTAACAATTGTATGTAGTTAAAACATGCAATACAAGATTTGATTGACAACAAGAAAGCATACGTGGAGACACCACAAAACAACAATGATCACTCAACTTTCAAAGACCCTTTGCCCAACTATGACAAAGGATCATCTTCATCTTCAAACAAAAAAGGGAAGAATATCAACCATGTCTTTGATACGACAATCCATTGTCTATCTGGAATAGAGAGTGATCATATAGCTGGCCACAACATTGATGGACCAAAAATCAACAACACTACTCCATTGGACTTACTCCCAAACATATCAAAGTCTGATAATCAAATCAATATCGTAAAAATCAGAGAACATCAAGAGCATCAACCAGTAAATCTAATGACTAGGGGGCAAGCCAAGGTCATGTTAAAAGGAATTGAGTCTACACACGCGGTTCCACCTCCATCACACTAACATCGTTGATCAATTGCAAAGGATTCCTGCTCAGATATCCATACTAGAGCTCCTTAAAATATCACCATCACATAAAGAGGTTCTCAAAAAAGCTTTATTTGCCACTACGGTACCAAAGAATCTAGAGGTGTGTCAATTTCAAGCTATTGTGGGACATTTGACTACCCCGCATTGTCTATCATTCTCCGAACATGATGATATTTCATTGAACCATCCCCATAATACGACACTCCATATTGAGGTCTTAATCCACAATCAGTGCGTCAAGAGAGTCTTAATAGATGGGGGAGCTGGTCTGAATATTTGCACTCTCAAGCTAATCTGTGCACTAGGATATTTAGATGATGCTATTGATTCTCGCAAAAAAATGACTATTAAAGAATATGATGAAGAAGAGAGATTGTCTAAGGGATTGATTGTATTACCTATCCAAGTGGGGCCCATGATGAAACATATTGCATGTCAAGTGTTGGATAAAGAATTAATGTACAACATTCTCTTGGGCCGACCATGGATCCATGAAATGCAAGTTGTCCCTTTGACATATCATCAATGTTTGAAGTTTCCAATAAATGGACGAGAGGTGACTATATCTATTGATTACAATCACCCTCAACATTGTGACACCCTTCAGATCTCTCAAGATACCTTCATACCACACAACAAGGAAGCATCATCATCCAAAGATGAACAACGTCCAAGCAATCATTACTAAATGGGTAGAAAAGAAGGGTAAAGAGAAAGAGACAAGTCCTGTTGAAATTCAATCAATAGATAAACTAGATCAACAACCTTCTTTATCACACAAGTTCCAAGAACAAATCCAAATAAAGGACAAAGGGATGGGAACATATTCAATGGAGCAATTGCTTAACTTATCACAGTTAATGCCATATCCTAGAACATATGGTCAACCATCTCTGATCAAGTCTCAAACATCATTACTAGTTACAGCTCTAGATGAAAGGTTTGTCAAAAAGGGTACAATAGAGGATGAAACAAGCAACAAAGCAATCCTGGATTGGCTATACAAAGATGAGGAGCCCTCCACATTAGATGACAATATCAAAAATGTCGCCATCAACACCGATCAATATGGAAAAGGAAAGGCTATTTTAGAAAAGATGGGATATAAAGGACAAGGACCCATTGGATTACAAAAAAAAAGGAATCACAGAGCCTATTTCACCCTCACTCTCCACACAAAAGAGAAGCCAAGACTAGGATACTCTGAGGAAGAGAAGCAGGAATTAATAAAGACAGTTATAGACAATATCCTTCAATTTTGGGATGGCTCCGAAATAGACTCAAATGAATATGAGTGGGCATCATATTTTGATTTATTTTTCATTGATATTCAAGTCGATGTAATCCAAAAATATGCACCTACACATGAGGAGGGTCAAGGTTTTGGTTCTAGACCACTCATAGAAGGTTCACTAGATATCGATGATTTGAGTGGGGAAGAGAAGACTTCTAGTGGATTGGACGATATGGAAGAAAGTACCATCACAGACCTCAATATTCCAGTAAATGATTATGACAAAATGGTTCTCCACACCCTTACAACCATCACCTTGCAAACATCTAATAACCAAATTCCATTAATCCATCCCAAACTCATTGAATCGGAACCTATCAAACCTTTGAATATACTAATATTTACAAATGATGATGCCATCATAAACTTCCTATGCCATATTGAACCTCGTACAACTTCTAACTATAATACTCATAACAACACGAATCGGCAGGAGGGTGTCAAATCTTCCAATTGGAAAAATAACAATAGGGAAAATAGATCTAATGGTGAAAACCATTCAATGGCAGCATTAGATTTGGAAAAAGTAAAAATAAAGAATGAATCTAACAGTGAAAACCTTTCTGAGGCATTGAAGGATGGAAGATTTGACACTCATCTAGAACACTATCATGAAAGATCATCAGTCCCAATAGAACCAACACAGTCTGTGAATATTGGCACTGGAGACAAGGCACAAATCCTACATCTGGTGGAATCTATGATAGAACAGGAAAGACCGACATTCATCCAATTCTTTAAACAATGAAGCATCAACTTTTCTTAGTCATATTCCGATATGCTAGGCTTAGACTCAAATTTGCTTATGCATCACTTATCTTTGCCCGCAGGAATCAAGCCTGTCAAGCAAAATTTAAGAAAAATACATCCTCACATCGCCTTGATGGTCAAAACAAAGCTAAAGAAATTATTGGATGTTGGATTCATATGGTCTATAGATTATGCCGAATGGATATCAAATCTTGTACCTATTTCAAAACCAGACAATAGTATCAGAATATGTACAAATTTTAGGGACCTGAATAAAGCATGTCCAAAGGATGATTTTACACTACCAAATATAGACATCATCATGGAATTGACAGCTGGGCATGCCATATTGCCAATCATGGATGGTTTCTCAAGATACAATCAGATAAAAATAGCTCCTAAAGATTAGGAAAAGACAAATTTCACATGCCCATGGGGAACCTTCTGTTGGAATGTCATGCCATTTGGTCTAAAGAATGCAAGAGCCACTTATCAGAGAGAAATGACGACAATATTCCATGATATTATGCACACCTTCATGGAGGATTACATGGATGACATCTTGGAAAAATCTACTACTAGTGAAGGACATCTACATATCCTAGACAAAATCTTCACACGAATGGATAAATTCAATGTCAAGTTAGACCCCAAGAAATGTGTCTGCGGGGTTACATCAGCAAAACTGTTAGGGTACATTGTCTTGCAAAAGGGTATAGAAGTGGATCCAACAAAATTCAAAGCAATCATGGAAATGCCACTTCGTACGAACATAAGTCAACTTAGATCACTACATGGGAGGCTCCAATCAATCAGAAGATTCATCTCCTAGCTAGCAGATAAAAGTCACCCTTTCAATCATCTATTGCATAAGAAAATTGTTTTCAAATGGGACAAAGGGTGTGAGAAAGCATTCAATCAAATCAAGCAATATCTCATGTGACCACCCATTCTCATGCAACCCACAGAAGGATGGCCACTCATACTATACATTGCTACAACAAATATCTCATTGGGGGCACTTTTAGCACAAGAGGATAATGAATGGAAAGAATGTGCCATTTATTATATTAGCCAAACAATTAATGGATATGAAATAAATTACACTTTCATAGAGAAATCATGCTTGATGGTGGTATTCACTACTCAACAGCTCAGACACTACACGTTGACTCATACAATCAAGTTAGTAGCAAAGATTGATCCCTTAAAGTATCTACTCAGTAAAGTTGCCTTAATAGGTAGACTGGCAAAGTGGGTAATGCTATTAAGTGAATTTGACATTCAGTATGTAGAGAGAAATGAAATCAAGGGATAGGCGATCACTAAACAATTAGTAGAGGCTCCTCTACCAGATGATCGACCAATGACAATGGAATTTCGAGATGCAGATATTATGACAATAATGCCCCAACAATGGGTATTGCATTTTGATGGATCATATACACAGCAAGGATCAGGAGCAGGAATCTTGTTCATTTCTCCACAAGGACACACAATTCCAAATTCATATCGATTAATGTTCGAGTGCACAAATAATGTGGCAGAATATGAAGCATTGATCATTCAGGTCAAAATAGCTATTCAATGGAAAATCATGGACTTATAGGTATATGGGGACTCTGAATTAGTTATTTATCAAGTAAATGACGAATATCAAACCAAAGATGAAAAGTTGAGACCCTATAAGCAAAAAATAGATAATCTAAAATAATCCTTTGTTAGTATCAAGTTTGATCAAATTCCAAGAGCTGAGAACAAAGCTGCAGGTGCTATGGATACAATTGCTTGAGAAACGTTTTTGTTATGAGTTTATGGTAGAACAAGTATCATGTCCTTCACATAATAATCAAGAATCTACTACCATCTACCATATCAAAACCATAGAAACCTCCATCTATGAAACAATCTATGCCTATCTGAAAAATAATGTCCTTCCTCTTGACTTATCTAGGAACCAAAAAATAAACTTCATCCACCAATCTGCACGACACACTTTAATCGCCGATCTACTTTATCATTGAGGTCTTGATGGTACTTTACTCTGATGTCTAGAACATTGTGAATTTGTAATGGCCCTATGAGAGGTTCATGAAGGTATTTGTGCTACTCATTCGAGTGGGATGACTCTAGCTAAAAAAATCCTCCATTTGGGATATTATTGGCCATGCATGGAGAAAGAATCATATCAATTTGTTAAAACATGCCAAAAGAGTCAGATTAATTTGATTCATCCACTAGCACAAGAATTACATCCCTTCACATCAACATGGCCTTTTGGTTAGTGGAGTCTTGATCTGGTCGAAAAAATCAATCCATCTTCATCTAATGGACACAAGTTCATTATAACAGATACAAAATATTTCACAAAATGGATTGAAGCAGTACCTCTTACTACAATCACTAGGAAGCAAATCTCTTTCATTTTGAACTACATCATATGTCAGTATGGAATCCCTCAATCCATTATCATAGATAATGGATGACCGTTCAAGAATCAAGATGTCAAAGAACTATGCGATAAATTTCATATCCAACATCGGTTTTCAACACCGTACTATCCACAAGGGAATTGCCAAGCAGAGGCCTCAAACAAGACAATACTCAAAATTCTTAAAAAGACATTTAACAACATTGGACGTGACTGGCATGTTCAACTTAATCTTGCATTATGGGCCTACAAAACTACCATCAAAACACCAACATGAGCTACACCATATGCCTTAGTCTATGGGTCAAAAGCCATATTACCGATTGAAGTTGAGATTCCATCCCTTCGTGTATCACTCAATGGTATCATATCAGATGAAGACTATAGGGTCTCTATACTGCAAGAACTAGAATTGCTAGATGAGCATCGTCAACAAGTTGTTAATCATCTAACGCCTTATCAATAAAGGATGTCAAGAAGTTACAACCATAGGGTAAAGCCAAGGATCTTTCAAGTAGGATATTTGGTACTAAAAGAAAATCCTAGGAATCCGCAAGACAGAGAGAAGAAAGGAAAATTTGAGCCTAACTGGCTTGGTCCCTTTGTCGTCACATCAGTATATGGATCAGGAGCATATTAGCTATCAACACCTGAAGGAGATTTGTTTGATTAACCTATCAACACTATTCATCTCCAAAAATTCTATGCTTGAATTTCCTATTGCATAGGTCATACTCCTGAATATTGTTTCCTTGATGAAAACCTGGCAAACAGGCATCTTGGCAACAGAATAATACAAAAAAAGAAAAAAAAAAAGAAGAGAAAACACAAAAACATGAAGAGTGTAATTAAAGCATATGGTGAAAACCTGGAAACAGGCATCGTATGTGATTCTAAGATCAACTTTCCCATCTATTTTGATATATATTAGGATCATTAGTCTGGCAGTTAGTACCATTTCATATCATGTTAGTCATCTTGTCACTTTACATCCATATCAAAATCATACATATAGTCAAGTATCACTCCAAAGCTTGGGGGAAACAATGACAATGCTCTCACCAAAGGGTAGACAATGGTGTAAAAAAAATATGAAAACAAAGATCAGAACGCAATGTCAGTCATCGTCAGAAGGACATCAACTATCCATATCATTATCGAAAAATCCAAAAACATGTCAAAAAGTTAAGTCTGGAAAAGAAAAACCCAAAAACATAGATTTGTGTCAGTCAAAATATGTGGTCTCTACATGTGTAATGTACGCAAGGCTAATCTTAAATTAGCCCCCAAGACCCCTAAGATAGGTTAGTAGGTTAAGTCTTTGGTCCAAAATCTCGAAAATCCAAAAACATCGAAAAAGTCAGGATGGATGATCTAAAATCTGAATAATGAATGAAACACTTTAAGTAAACATTGGATAAATAACTTTTGATTATCATTTCTTTAGGGTTTCTCAATGATGTATTGAACTAGAGGAACAAGGAACAAGAATGATGTTTTTATTATCTGTTGTCTGTAAATTAATCATATAAATGTATGAATTGTCGCGGGATGTGCTATGCAAAGGTATCACTGATGACATTCAGAATTCACACATTGAAATGATTAACCACTTCCTATTTACGCAATGAATTCCCAATTCATCTCAATTAAATCATACCTAGATGCTTGTGTTCGCTTGCAATATCAAAAATTAAAAATCATGAAAGAAGTACTCAGGTCGTCATTGGTCTAAAACATACCATTGATGCTTGTACTCACTTTCAACATTCAATAAAGCTCTATGATGACAAAAATTACAAAGATGTTAAAATGACTATCCTTTTGCATATAGTTGCATATTAAAATTAGATTTCTTTCCTCATTTTTCATTATCTGCAGAGTATTTGTTGCATAAACGGCTCCAATAAATGATTATCTAATCCACAAATCTGACTAAGTATACTTGACATAAAATCCAAAAATCATCAAAGACTTGTATGAACCATCATCTCATCATTTTGTTTCATTATTACATCATCCATTTTATCATTCATGCATCAAATAAACTATGAATTACATCGTGCCATAAGGTACATCATGTTCATTTTTACTATTATTCACATTCACATCATTACATTATCATCTATCCATCACAAATATGCATACATTATTTACCATCCATACATAAAAAAATTATTATTATTAAAATCATGTCATTATTATCATTACATCCATTACATTATCATTCATCATAAGATCATCATTTTTATCATCATCATGTTAACATTTATTACATCCATTCATACATATAGATCATCATTAAGAGACTCATACATCACATCATACATCCATATATCATCTAGTCTACATGTACATTTATATTTACATCATTACATCAAAATAAACTCATCACAAACCATCATCATATCATATAAAGTGCTTCTCATATATATCTCAAGTGTCAAGTATACAGTGAAGTCTGATCTAAAAACACATCATCAAAAAGGCTACATCATAATATACATCATAGAAGCTCACAATAGCATCTACGATCTGCTGCTACTAGAATGTGCAGGCCGAACATGACCTGTATCACCACCACCACCCCCGAAAGAACCAGGATCTCTGGGATCTTTGCGTGGAGGCTGTGTCACCCCCTTGCTCACTATCCGTGTATGAGTCTACCCAGATCTCGATGGGGCTTAGGTGACTCTACGCTCTTTAGGCACTGCATCATGATATCGACCTCTATATAAATCTACATCTCGACCAGCTCGCAAGACCTCTCTCATATACTCTACGACCGAAGTGCCATCAACAACTCTCTGGAGAGTCTCTGTTGTCTCTTGTGCCCTCTCGGAAATCTATCAAGCACTGTCTCTCTCAGCTGTCAAAGTAGCCACTTGCATTTGTATGGCAGTCAATTGTCCCTTTACCTATGATAGAGCCTAGGCATGAGCCTATGCTTGTGCCTGCATCTGAGTCTGGGTCTACACAAGCAAACCCCGAGCCTGTACCAGTTGTCCCTACAGAGTTTGCACCTGTACCTGAAGCTGAGCTATCTATCTCTGCTGATCCACTGAAGGCATTGCCACTGCTTTCCTCTTTCGAGGCCTACTAGATGATGGCGCACTACTGATGGCCAGTCCTACTCCTCTGTCTCCTCCACTACCACCATCACTATCATCACCGTTGCTCTCAGAGATCCTATCTGATGAAGAATCCTCTCCACCCCCACTATCTGCAAGATTCTCTACCACATCATCATGCACAGGTAAAGGTACCGGCTCATCAAGAAGGGTAATACATGCATGTGTAACCAAGGCTAGAAATGCAACATAATCCTCAGTAATCGGTGCCACTGCAATGTCTCTCCGCATATCCCAAGGTGATGGCTGCAATGCTCAGTACCCCTCTACTATCACATAATAAGATAGATGTGGACCCCAATTAGGAATATCCATCCATCGCCTTGCATAATGAGAAACTCCCTGTGGCATACACTATACAATGCCATATTGTCAGTATACTCGGCGCAATAGAAATCTCTCAAGAACAAATGGAGTATGGCCGATAAGATACATGGAATCACAAAGCAATCCCAATACTGCACCATCCTCATCCCACTCCTCACAGTAAAGGTATGGGTGCCATATAACAGTTTTTGTATCATCGAACACTTGCCTCCAATGCTCTAACTTGCCCATCTAGGCTTGTGTAAACCAACCATTGTATCAAAAAATGTATGGTTTGTCAGCTAGTCTGTCAACAACTAGAAAAGGTTGAGCAATGGCTAAATGATCCCATGCCCACACTTATAATAGGGTCATCCCTACTGATAAAATCCTCACTCCAAGATACATGACCGAGTGTAGATCATGATAAAGATGTGCCAGCATGCACATCCCCCATGCATATCTGGTACCATGTACCATCATGCTCTCGAGAGTCCTACCCTAGCCAATGAGGAATCCCTTTGACCTACAATCAGGACAAAGGAAACCTCCAATGAATCCAGCTAGTACTACTGGTAGTGTAGCATACGAATCAACAATCCTCCTCCACCAAACGCTCAGAACAGCAATGTCTTGATCCTGAAACACTCTACGAAGAGCATCTCTACTGTTAGTCCCATGAGAATCATACACGACTATCTCACCCATCAATGGAATACGCAAAACCCGCCACACCTCCTCGAGTGTGACCGTCATCTCACTAGTAGGTAGGTGAAAGGTGTTGTGCTCACTATGCCACCTCTCAGCCAATGCAGCCAACATACCTTGATTAATACTAATCTGGGGCATATCAAGCAAGCTCGTAAGACCACATCAGTCTATCACCTACAGCTCATCTAGTGTTAGATAAGGTATCAAATCTATAGTCTGTGGAAATATCTCTCGCATCTGGAGAGTATCTAGGCGCTCCTATCATCACAACAAGAATCAACAAATCAATGAACTATGTCAGAAATCAAAAGTCAATCTACTATCAAGTCTATTCCAAAATTTTGGTATGAATTTTTGATCAAAATTCATGGGAAAACATCAAAAAACCTTATGTATCATAAGGCTAATCAAAACAATATCTAATCTCGCCTATCATGAGATTTATTAGATATTGAATCATTTCCTCGCTTATTTTGAGGATCATCACAAATAGGATTTTCTTCTCACCTATCATGAGAAGTTAGACCTATTTAAAGCATCAATCCTACACATCATGAATTTGGATTATCAAATCATACCACTCCCAAGAATAGACATGATCAGAATTGACAACATTAGGGTTCACTAAGTCAAAAATTCTAGTTATGGCATGGAAGCGCTAAAATAGGATCCCAAAGTGCTAAATCCCAAAAGCACTATTTCAGCGCTTCGAAGCGCTAAATCAGGCTTTCGAAGCACTAAAGGTCCCAAAGTGCTAAAATAGTTCGTCAAAGCACCGCTTTACCAGAAGCGCTAGAAAAAACCCTGAAAGCGCTACTCCATCGAATCGAAGTGCTAAAATTCTCAAAGCACTAAAATCCAGCTTCAAAGCGCTATTTCTAGACTCCTAAGCACTAAATTACTAAAAGCGCTACATTACAAACTAGAAGCGCTGGAGTTTTTAATGCAAGCGCTAAAACTCAAAGTGCTACTTGACCTACTAGAAGTGCTACATCAGACTGTAAGCGCTACAACGCATCTTTAAAGCACTAAAACAACAAAATGACGCCTAAAGACCTAAAAAGCATAAAAAACAAAAAAAACATGAATTACGAGGAGGTTAAGAGGTACATATCGAAGGTCCATACGCGGTTGGCCGTTGGAGACATTGAACACGCTCGAATTGGTGAGTATGGAAGGGGATTGGCATCTTGCTTTAGCTAGTGGAAAAGTCTCTATCAAAGCTTTTTTTTACATCAAAATATTGAAAATGAATTGGAATATGACCTTTTGGAGTATTTATAAATTTTGGAAAGGTATTTTGGTTGATTTTTATTATCTTTTAATTAATTTTATTCAGAAATTAATTAGAACCTCATTTGAAAGCTAGATTTCTTCTTTTTTGTTAGGAGATAAATTATTTCAAAATCAAAACATCATAAAATCATCAAAAAATCATAAATTTTTTGAAAAATTCTAAAAATCATCAAATCATTAATTTATCTCCTAAGGGGGCATATTATCATCAAATCATCTGAAAATCATGTCTGGGGCATACATAATTATTCTATTATCAATCCTGGCAGTAGCAGACGAAATTATGTTATTATCGATCCTAGCAGTAGCAACAAAATTTTCTTCGAAGCAATGTGTAAACACATCACTTCGAAGAGGGGAAAAATGTATACACCCAAAATTGGTCTGGACCATTTGATTAATTAAATACAAATTATTTCATTAATTATCCTAATTTCCTCTACTATCAAATAAATAGAAATATTTATTTATATAGTTCACATTTAAATTCATCTTAATTAAATAAACAAAATTAAATCAAATGTTCGATTTAATTATCAAATCCCTATTTCAATCTAACACATCCAATCTTAAATGAATTAAATAAAGACAAAACACTTTATTAACTAATTGTCATATTCTTCTGTCTAATTTAATAAACAACTATCATATAGTTTGTTTTATTAAATTATTTATCTGTCTTTTGCTAATTTAAATAAATAAAAAATATTTGAATTAAAGCACAAAGAATATTCCATCTATATTCTCTCAAAAATGAATTAGATAACTTTGGAGATAGAGAGCAATATGACGCTTTCAATTGATTACTATTTTGAATTAGTTCAATTTGTTTAATCTTTGATATAATGTCGTATTAAGAAGTGTTTTAATCTTATTCACTTATTACACACTTACAATTACTATACTTAGTTTCATGATCAATGATGATAGTATCTTGATGATGAAACTTCAGTGTAGTAATCGATTGTGTATTTGATTTTGACACTTCTAATTTGCAAGATCTTGTTTCAGTTGATAAGATTGGAAATTTGTATAACCTTTATGATTTTGGTTTTTAGACACTGATTCTGATTAAAAGAAACTTGGTACCGATGAAAAAATGTTGATGAAATGACAGACTGATTGACTGGTAAAAATTTTGAACTCCCTATTTTGAAAGCACTAAAACAGAGGACAGAAGCGCTAGAACAGAGTTCCAAAGTGTTGAAATAGGTGATAGAGCGCTAAAATAGTGCACAAAAGCACTGTAGAAATTAATGGAAGCGCTACTTTACAGAAGCATTGAAATAGTGTATGGAAGTGCTGTAGATTTTGATGGAAGCACTATTTTGAGAGAAGCGCTGAAACAATGCATGAAAGCATTGTAGAATTTGATGGAAGCACTATTTTGAGAGAAGCGCTGAAACAATGCATGAAAGCATTGTAGAATTTGATGGAAGCGCTACTTTACAGAAGCGCTAAAACAGTGTATGGAAGTGCTATAGAATTTGATGGAAGCATTATTTTGATGAAAGCGCTAAATTTTAGACTGTAAGCACTTAAAGAGTACCTGAAAGAACTATTTTAGAAGTGCTAAAATAGTGACTAGAAGTGCTGAAACAAGAATTCTAGAATGCTAAAAATATGATTTTAAGATTCTCTACTATAAAATCTGATCTGGCCTTGTGGCATACTGTATCATGGATTATGGAAGATAAGAAAGATGTATGCGTTGACTACGGTTGTGATACTAAGTGAGAGTTCTTCTTTGAAAGAAGGCTCATGAATAGAGTGGTTCTATTGCAAAATCTAAGGGTGTGACCCCTAGCAAAATTGTGATATCTATGGATGAATGTTCTATATTGTAAAAAGAGTTCCCGATTTTGATATAGAAAATGTTGTCTCCTCAATTTATTTCTATAACCGAGAGATTTCTTGGGTTTTGTGACTTTGATTTTTCTCTTGACAAATGTAGTGGACTTCCACTTTCGCAGCATGGAATTTTGTGATCTAACTTGACTTTGTTGTTTTTAGGATGATCCTTAATTTGATTTTAATGAATTTGTGAAAACATAGCAAGCAATTGTGAATAATTGTTTTAACTGAATAGATCGTGTATGTTTCAAGAATCATGAATGATTCTTATTGATTTCAATGTGTTGCTTTGATAGTTGTACCCAAATCAAACAGACTCACACTTAAGGACAAGTAGGTCATCATTATACTCATAGCCCACATCTTGAATTACGTTGACTCACACAGCCGTGTCACCCCTTAGAGGGCACCCATGTTTTTTTAATTTTCAGGCGTGTACTCAAAGTGACGGAAGTGGATATCGAATCCCTTGAGCAAGAGGTCCTTGGTAATTATTTGGTGAGTTTCTTGGGAGAAGATTCTTCCCTCCCCTTGCACTGTGAATATGACAATGTATGGATACTGACTTGGTGAGAAACTACTCTATGGTTCATAGATAGGGCTTCCATGCAGTGCGACAATTGATAAACTCCCTCAGGAGACCTCCCAATATTTAGAACAAAGATTTTGGGGATGATTATCTTACTCACTACCGTCAAGTTGGACTTTCATCAACAACTTGCATTTTTATTATAGTGGGTTGGAATCCTTGGCTTTAGGTGTTCCAACTTAGGTCGTTCCCGTAAGGTGAGTATTTTTTCCCACTATGGCAGACCTTCTAAAGAATTTAATAAAGCGTAAATGACATGAAGTAAAAGTGAATCTAGCACTTTGGTCACCCAGTTAAGGGGAGAGCATAAGCCTAATCACCACAAGCACAACAAATGAGTTTGTTCTATTTTAAGCCTAAAAATAAATTTTATAATCTATGTGAAGGTGTTGCTTCATAGAAATCATGTTGTTCTTTTTAACTTTGTACTGTAAAAATGTGGTGACTATCCTAGGATTGATAGATTTTCTTTTAAGAAAACAAAAGGTGGCTACCCTAGGATTGATAAATTTTAGAAACCAAGAAGTGAATATCCTAGGATTGATAAATTTTAGAAAACCAGAAGTGACTATCCTAGGATTGATAGATTTTAACCCAACTGTGAAAAAAATAAAAAACTGGCCGCAGCCACGTCGGATCAAGACTGATTTTACAAAAGCACTGGAATATTGCACCGAAGCGCTAAAATAGTTACCTGATGCGCTAAAAATTGAAAGCGCCGAAATAGGAGACGAAAGCACCGAAGTTTACCATGGAAGCACTAAATCACTGATGTGCTGAAACAGTTGACGAAAGCGCTGAAATTTTTGACGGAAGCACTGTAGTAACACGGAAGCGCCAAAACAGAGCATGGAAGTGTTGTAGTTTTCCATGGAAACGCTATGGTTTTTGATGAAAGCGCTAAAAGAAAACACGGCTGAAAACCTACGTGACACTTTCCAGAAAAAATTGTAAAATTGGGAAAAATAGGGGTAATGCCCCATGATGGGCACAAAATTGTAAGTGTGGGATTAGGTGTAAAGCACAAAACACTCCTTAATAAGACATTATATCAAAGACAGAGTTGAATGAATCAAATCAAAGCAATAATCAATTGAAAGCATCATATTGTTCTCTATCTCCAAAGATTTATTAAATCACAATGGCTCTCAAATCATGAGCGCACTATGATTGTTAAAATGACAATTCAAAGAATGAGATGGATGCTAATGCAATGATATGGAGCTAAATATGATAATACTAGATGATAAATGAATTAAACTAGCATGAATTGGCATGAAAGAGATAATTGCAGCTACAAGAGGCAGCCATGGTATGAAAGCTTGATTGCTGGATATTGGATGTTTGATACTTGATGTGCTTGATGCTTGAATTCCTATAGAGTAAGAGTGCATAAACTTGACTATTTGGATCCTTTTATTGGTTCAATGAGGTTGTATTTATAGAATTCATGGATGTAGAAATGCACAAGGAAGGCATTGAGAGGCTTGGATTTAATTTGGAGGATTGAATGGTGAGATATGGAGGAGATTGAGAGAATTTTGGTGATTGTCTCTACCCATGAAAACACCAGGCAAGAGAAGAGGAAAGATTGATGGAGGAGGATTGAGAGAAGATTTTGGAATTTATCTCCAATTTGTCTCCAAAACTTCCTGTGAAGTTTCAATCAATTAATTTTGACATGTTTTAGACATGATTTAGGCATAGGATATCTAATTCATTTTTGAGAGAATATAAATGGAATATTCCTTGTACTTTAATTTAAATATTTTTGATTTATTTAAATTAGCAAAAGAGGGATAAATAATTTAATAAAACGAACTATAGGATAGTTGTTTATTAAATTAGATAAGAATATGGCAATTAATTAATAAAGTTTTTTGATCTTTATTTAATTAATTTAGAATTGATGTGATAGAGTAAAATAAGGATGATAATTAAATCAAACAAATTATTTAATTTTCTTTATTTAATTAAGATGAATTTAAATGTGAACTATATAAATAAATATTTCTATTTATTCAATAGTAGAGGAAATTAGGATAATTAATCAAATAATTTGTATTTAATTAATCGAATTCTCTAGACCAAGTTTAGGTGTATAGAATTATATATATATTTGTATAGTGCATGTACTTTTCTATGTATTATGTTTACTACTTTTATAAAAATAATGAAAAGATCATTTTATAATTATTGTAGTATGTTCTACCTCTATCTCTCCTAGACAATTTCTACAAGAATGTCAATAAATTTATATATGATATTGGAAAATACATGAGGTAAGTAGTGATATTTGTTCAATTAGTTGTATAGATCTCATAATTTCCATGTTTTTACTTGTTGTGTAATATATTGTATATTTTTGTTAAATCCTGTTAATATAATTGTGCCTTGAATCACTTGTAGATGGTTGTCATCTAAAGAAATCCATAAATAAGATATAAATTATTGGAAGAAAAAAAAATTTCGTCTAATGTGTGAAATGCAAAAGTGTCTACGTTCAACATTTTTCAATGCACAAGAACACTACCTCATACACCAAGCTGAGGATATTGAATTGTGTGGACCTGTACACACAAGGTCAATGTGGATGGTTGAGAGGCACTTGAAATTTTTGAAGGCTTTGGTTAGAAAGAGAGCACATCTTAAGGGTTCTATGGTGGAGGGATATATGGTATACAAGGCCATGGTGTACATTACTGAATATCTTCCTAAGTTTGCAAAAAAAATCCATATAGATTGCATTTGGGATCCCAACTCTATTAAAAAATTTGAAGGGGAGTACCTAATGGGGAAAGGTAGATTGAGGAAAGTGAGGTAATTATAAGATGTTCATGGACATTAATTAGAATACATTTTACATTTGGTTTTTATGTATATGTTACTTATATAATTATTAATCTTCAATATACATCAATTATAAATTAAGGTCGTATACCATGATAATTAACTAATTATACGTCATTTGTGAATTTCAATTTTTTTGATATAGTTGGTTGAGAGTGGGATGAACTACATTTTTACATCACAAAAAATTTTTATTGGATGAAGGTATGGATTGAATGATGTCAACAATCTGGTCACACATTAACATGGTAAGGTGTGGCTTCATTGGTTAAAGAATCTCATCGTAATGGAGATTCCAATGTTACACCAAGGGAAATTGATTTAGCATATGGTTTAAGAGATAAATAGGTATGTATAAATATATTAATCACACATATTATTTAATTATTTTCAATTATATTGATGTATATATATTCTATGATTTTTTCTTTGCATATATTCGGCCAAGAATAAATGTTTTTATCAACTGGCGATATTGCAATAATTTTTACATGTTTGACACATTGTAGGTGAAACACCACAAGGCTATGTGGTGCAATTTGGTCATAAATTTTGAATCAAAAAGCTGGATGACACGAAGAAAACTTGTGATTCTAGGATAACTGCAATCTTTTAGGTGACTAATGTTTCATATAGAAGCGACATACATCCAAAAGTCTTAGAAAAATAATACTATGGGATTTTGGATGAAATACTTGAGTGTGAATTTAAGTCCTTCAAATTAGATTTTTTCATCGTCCTATGGTACATGCTACGATTTAATGAAATGATCCTAGGAGAACTGTTATTGAACATGATAATGGATTTAGCATGGTTAATATAAGGTCAATCGAGCGAGCTGGAAACGAGCCCTATGTTCTTCCAAGACAATGTGAGTAGGTATTTTACGCAGAGGCTCCAAGTAAATTGGTTTGGTTATTTTTTGTTATAAATATTCCAAGAGGAAGGTCGGTAAATTATAATGTGGTGGAAGAAGAAGATACCAAAGAACTAGAAGATGATGTAGATGATTATCAAGATCAACAGTTAGTTGATGATGTGCTTGACGAAGATGTCAAAGAGGAGGACCTAGATCATGATGATGTAGGATTTAATGTTCATGAAGATGATATCCATGTGGATGATGACATTATCAAAACAAATATCAATGACAATGATGATGATATGACCAATCCTTACAATGTCAAATCTAGATCGAATGATACATACAAAGAGTTGGATGAAGAAGAAGATCAATGAAATTGAAATGTATGATTTATGCAATTGTATTATCCATTTGATATTAATTTATTGATAGAATTATAGTCGACTTATGTGGTTACATAATTAATTCATGATGTTTTTAATTTTTATGCCATTACATAATTAATTCATGATGTACTTTTTACTGTTTAATTTTAATTCATAATGTTACAACTATTTTAGCTCTCTTAAAAATTTCCATATGATTATAATGAATAGTGTTTTGGGAAATTTCATGAAAGATGACACATTGATTGAAGTAGTGAAATAATTACAAAGTTGTTTAGATTTTTTAGATGAATCACCCTTCGCAATGTCATTTTTAAGATCATCTCCAATTTTATTACTAGGACACATAAGGTAGGATTTGATTGGCTTATCTTGGACGAACATTGTGGCTTTGTGTAATGTGAGAAAATTTTGGATGGGGTAGTGGTGCAAGAGTGCCTAAAACTCATCTTCTATGATTAATCATGTACATGGATAAATTTAAGAAACCCCCCCCCTTAGCGAAGGTGTAAAATCTTGGAAAATATTTCCTTTTATTTGAAAAAATTATTAATTTTCCCTCACGAATCTTATGCACATTATTAAAAAATTTGTAAAATCTTGGTGAATCTTAATGGATAATTGGTAAAAAATAATAATCACACTGGAAAATCCTAGTGAATAATCACTAAAATAGTTAATTACAATGGAAAATCTCTCCTTTGAAAATTTGCATACTTGGTCGACGTAGTTCCCCCATATATATATATTTTTTCAATATTGAAGTAGGGGCCCGGGGGCGGAAGTCATCGGCGGGGTCAAGGGGAAGCACCCCTTGCAGGGGTCAAGGGGGAAGAGCCCCCTTGTGGGGGTCAAAGGGGCAACGCCCCCTTGCGAGGTCTTGGGACAACGGCCCCGACGTGCCCCACCAAGCATAAATTCACTATTGAAAATGCATTGGAACACACACGGATGAAGTGTTTTAAAAAAATATCACTTGAAAAGTAAGACTAAATAAAATCTCCCTTAAATGTATGGAAGCCTTATCGGCATGAGTGAACATAATTAGTGGGACACTTAGGTATGTCATGTTGATACAACGATGATGACGTATGTCTTGAGCTATTGGAAAAAGTGTACGGTGGAGATCAAATAGAGATTTGATCGGATGTTTTTTCGGGAGCTTCACATGAATATTGTGGATTCCCTTCATGATTCTCTGTAATTACACAAGTGGTGTACCTCTACCTTGGTGGTCCCTAGGTGGAGTATGGAAGCCTTATCAGCGTGAGTGAATTTCATTGGTGGGACACTTAGGGATGTCTCGCCGATACAACGATTTTATATGCAATTAGTGAATTTCATGACTTAGTGAATTCCATGAATTTATATGCACGTGCCTTTTAAAAAGGTTGTTGAGTCCCAAAATTTTTTTTGGGCCACATGATCAAATCTAATCGTGTGGCCCAAAACAAATTTTGGGCTTCAACAACCTTTGTAAAAGGCATGTGCAAATAAAGTCAAAAAATTCACTTGCAACCATTTGATTAAAAAGCTAATCGATGGAAATAAATAATAAACCTATTCAAGGCTAAAATATCCCTAAAATGAAATGGTAAATTACTATTAGTGGCGATATTTCCCAAAAATTAATTATAAGAATATAAAATTACTAGCGAATATAAGTAATATTTATAATTACAATATAAACTACTAGCGAATCAGTTCCGATGATGTGTCATTTAAAAAATAATACATTGGCGAATTAATCGAGACAATTTTTTTTTTGTAAGATCCTAGCGATTCGACATCCTTTCTAGCTTGTATTATTCGTCATTTTTGGAGGTCCCAATTTCAAATATTCGCCAATTGGCGAAGATTCACTACTAATGTTTTCCTTGATCATGTGATGATAATTAGGGAGTTCAATAGGTTGGTTTTGTAATTTCAAGAATTTTTTATTGTGAATAAGGTCACTCAAGACCATTAGTCATGTTCTAGGTGAAGTTTTGAGTTATGAGTTTGAGTCTCGCACTAAAGAGATTTGTAGCCTTTTTAAGGAAAATTGGAGAATTTACATGTAGAAGGGTGCAAGGTTAGTTTCATGTTAATAATAAGGCTATTATCAAGCCACTATCATGGTCTTAGATGTGTCCTAAGAGTTTCAATACATTTGAAAGGTTAAAAAATTAAAACATTTCAATAGTGATGTTTTTGAAAAGTTAAGCAGCATTTTCAGGGCATTGTACCCTTCACAACGAGCCACAAGGGACAAAAGGGAACAACACTAAATAAAAAACATAAAGGAAAAAAACACATAAATATTCCAAAGGTAGCACAACAACCACAGAGCAATAATCGATAGATAGGCACAGGGAGTAGCTAACTGGCATTGTCCCAGTTTTTAATCAGGATGTCCACTGCCTCATCACCCACCCATTCTTTATTCTCCTGGATGTTGTTCCCCTCTAGCCCCTCCTTTATAGCATTAGATAGGTTGCTCGTGACAAAGTGGCCCAACTTCATGGTGAAGCGGGTTAACCCCTAAAACCTTTTGTCAAGAGTGTCCATTCTCTTCACCACATCACATGATTCCACCCCGACATCCATAGTCCCCTGAACCTCTCTAGGCTCATCCACCAAGGGATGTCGAGAGTGAGAGGTAGAACCATCAATAGGAAGCTTGTTGTCCACCGCAGTAAACTAGGGCCTCTCCACATTTTCTTCCTCCTCATCTTCAGATTCTTCTTCCTTGTAACCTTTGTTGTCAGACTACTCCTCCTCAGAGTCTTCAATAATTATCCTCTTCTTGTTGTTCTTGGCTAGCCTCCCAGATCTCCTCCTAGAATTTTCCCCTCCAGTCATCTCCATTGTCCCCACAATCATATCCCCTCTAGAGTCTTTGTTAACAAAATTCTTGCCCTTGCCATCCTTAGTAGTCAGGGCCAATGTGCATTTCTCCTTACCTTTTTTGGTTGAATTGGCCTTGTAGGCCAAGTCAGCCTGAGTGGCTTTTAGCTCACAGAGTCCTTCCACCGTGCTGGCATGGGCCTTGCCCAACCCACCCTTAATTTTTTTGGTGGAATATTTGGCTTTAGGATTCCCCATAATGTCAGAATTGGACTTCCGAGGAGGGCTCTTAGATTTGGCCGAGGAAATATGCATAGTTGAAAGGGGTTCAATACTCTCAATGCAGATAGACGTGATGGCTTTAGGCATATAGAGAGCAAGATGAAAGTGATATAGTCTCAGGATAATCCCCTGATGGAGCGGGAGCAGCAGGAGATCATAGGGGTTATGGTTGGTCGACTCTTTGCACTTGTTAATAGAGCTTTCAAGGTCCATTAAAAGAAAAAATGCGAAATTGAGCAGCATCATATGTCTAAGGTGATTTAACAAAGGGAAATGGTAAAAGAAATAGGTTTTAAATCTACCTTCCAATGTAACATACATCATCAGCGCCATGCACACCTGGTCCTAGGGCTTCGGGAGTGCATCCCTCTCAAACCCTGATTGGTTCCACATCGGGGCCTCCTCACCTCTTAAAAAGGATTTTAAGCTTTCATGGTTCGATTTTTTTTGTGTGTTTAGGGTATTTTTTCCTAGAACACAACAAACCCATAGCCTGCGCTATAAATTCCTCACTGATTTCAAATGATATACCACCAATGGAGACCCTTCTATCCTTCCATGAACTGGTAAACTAACCCGATAAGATAGGATCATGGCTGACCAAGCACTCCATGAGTGGAGAAATGCCACCCTCCACACAAATGTGCTAGACCAAAGGGTTGTTCTAAAACTCCTCATAATTTTTAGGTTTAGTCCTAACCCTCTCACCACCCATACTACCAACCTGCACAAAAAACTCAAAATATTGCAAAAAATACCAATTGCAATAGCCGCAAATAATAATCACAATGTGATAGTTAAGGCAAGGAATACAACGGAGGATAATAAAACCCATGTGCAGGTCGCACGTGCGGAGAGGAAAATCACCACAAGGTGATTTGACACAAAATTTAATGAATTTACAATTATGGCCAAGAAGGCAAGAGTTGGCGGACATGTGGGGAATGCACAAAAAACCACGCGAAAGGCCAAAAAACTAAATTTAGTAACCATCCAAATGAATCCAAAGGGGTCCCTTGCTAAACTAACAAGCTTCAAGCCCCTAGAAGGAGGCCAATTCCCATCATAAATAGTTGAATCATTATAAATACAGTCACACCTTTAGATGCAAGGAGGAGATAAAACAAGAAATTCAACAATTCCCAAAAGAATGGATTGCACAGTATGGCTCCACAAATATAATGAAGTCACATCCTTCCACATATCCATCATCAAGCCACCAAAATTATACTTGTAACAATATATTAAATCCCAACCCCGCCACTTCATCGTAACCTTATAACCCGACCAGCCCATCCACCATGTCCAAAGGATAGACACGTGGATGTCAATAGTGATGTTAACAACCTTGAAATTAGTGTGTTTTATGTTTCATTGGATCATAAGAGATTAAAAATTCAGTTGTTCAGTGATTTTTCGGTGGTTGAGGTGTAAAGGACTTTAAAACGCATAAAGTGATCATTGTAAATTTTGTTGATGGTTGAGTATTTTAAATAAAAACTCTTGACATTCCAAAATCCATGTTTTTCTTCAAAATCTTTGTATTTTTCTTGTTTTGCAGCATTGTACGGTCACATACAACCATATTTTGATGTGAAATTAATTCCATGTCATGAATATATGATTTATCTTTGGTTTGAATCTGATTTGAGGGCTTAAGGCATTGATTTGAGTTAGAAAGCTTCATTTCTTTGCATACCACCCAATTACCCTATTTTTGAGGGTTTTCTTGTCCAAACATGATATAAAGGGGCTCTTACACTTTTTATGATTATTGTAGCTTGTGTAAGAGGTTCCATGGATACTATTGTAATTGTAGGATGCATGAATATGGTGTAGGATGATAAATAAAGAAGGTATAACTACTATCCTCAAGAGTTTTGTGAAGAAAATCATGTGAAATGAGAGGTTCAAGCCTAGGTTTCAACAAAATATGATTTTATGATTTTTTATCCATCTATAGACCTAATGGGTTGTTTGTGAGTTTTTTTGAGGTTTGGGAGGTTTTGGAAGTAGGAGATTCAATAAGCCCTCATGATTTTGGTCTAAAACAAGGGTTTTTGGGTTTGGCA
This sequence comes from Sequoiadendron giganteum, assembly GCA_007115665.2. NCBI lineage: Eukaryota > Viridiplantae > Streptophyta > Pinopsida > Cupressales > Cupressaceae > Sequoiadendron > Sequoiadendron giganteum. The sequence goes on along the minus strand of CM021103.1, from coordinate 642,344,855 downwards.
AGAATTTGGTTGTACAAGTGGAAATTTTTGTGGATTTGGAGGTTTGGAGGTTGTTAGATCTCAAAAAAGAAGGTAAGAATACCTCAAAAGGTTTCCAATATCTTGATACATTTTAGGGTAACAAACAAGGCCAAATGATTTGAACCTTCTTCTCTTCAGGTGCTGCCAAACCTAGGTGGGTCTACCTTTGCAAACTGAGAAGACTTAAGTGATGTGATTTTTTTTACAACAATCTATTCAAAATAGAAATCTTATAGTGAACAAATATAATCCTAATAAAGTGTATGTGTAATATTAGAATATGTTCAGTTAATAGACGTAAAAAATAAAATGGAAAAACAACTTTTCCAATTTAATTATATGTATATATAACTTTAAGTTATTTTTATTTTAACTCAAAGTACTCAAGTTACAACATACAAATTAAATGATATTTATGATTGTAAAATTTATGATTAAATATATCTCTAAGAATCCTTTTTGTCCCAATTCGAAAATAATTATATATTATAGAATACATTTTTTAAAATTTTAAGAAGAAAATAGCAAGGAAAAATCAAACAAATATCTTTATGAAAGAAGTATATTTACACAAAATTAAATATGATTTTTCTTCCAATGTAAAAACTACAAAGAATGGAAATAATTCTTTCAACACATAAACTATTTGTAAGATGGGGAAAATCAAATAGTATAGATTAAGTGACAGCCAACACTTCTAAACTATTATCCCAATCTAAACAAGAGAATACAAACAAATAGAGCAATCAAAATGAAAGCAAATGAAATAAAACACTCCCCTTTGAAGTTGATTCTTTCTCTTGTCTCTCCTATTTCTTCTTATGCCAATATTGCCCTCAGATTTGTTGTTGAAGTTGCGCAAATACCTGCAAATAGTAAGCAAGAAAGGTGGAGATAATTAGCTGTTAAATTGAAAATGGAGGGGAAGGGTTTCTTTTATAGACAACCATTCGAATGGATGGACGAGATTGATTTTCTAGAAAGAATCTAAGATCAACGGATGAGGATTCATGAGAGGGAAGTTATGAAAAGGATGGCCAAGATCGAGTTTCTAGAAAGATGCCAAGATCTACGGTTGAGAATTGATACAACTAGAATATGCCATGCATGGAAAAGATATGACACCGACGACTATGACGCCTGACGGCTATGACAAACATGCAGGACATGTAGACTATGACATGAAATAATGACAGGGGATCTTTGACCAAAATAGAGGGATAAATAATTTACTTTAAATTATTTATTCGAAAATGGAAGAGGATGACAAGTGGCAAATAAATAAATTATTTTAAATTATTTATTTGGAGGAAATGAAAAAGGATATTTAATTAAATTCATAAATTTAATTAAAGGAAGAAATAAAAATTGAATATGGATAATTGATTTGGATTAATTATTTAAAGGAGAAGAAAGACACATAAATAAATAATTTCGTCAATTATTTAATTATAGAAAAATAAAAGGTCAAATAATAACTATTATCTGACTATGGACATGTGATGAAATATAAATAATTAAATAAATAATGATTTATCTAATTATTGAAGAAAGGGGTATTAGTGACGCAATTAATTTATTTTAATTGATCAGGATAGAATAAATATTAGAAAGTGAATTAATTAAATAATTAAAGAATCATTTAATTAATAAAGGAATATGATCAAGAATAATTAAATAATTAAAATTATTTAATTATTAGAGGATGATGACTAAGGAAAAATGTTGCTTGTAGACTTTAGGACATTTTTCAGTGTCTACATTTTGCCCCTCTTTGACATAATGCAGTTCATCGCATTGTGTCAAAGAAATTTAATTTGAAATATGCCCCAGTGTAAAGAGAAAGGGGAAGGGTGACCAAGAGGGTTGCGGTATGCCCCCTCGAGAGGACATGCGGGTTCAAAGAATATGAATGTGCTCTCGAAATGGAAGAGAAGACTAGAGGATGAAAGATGGAAGAAATGTTAGCATGAAGGAGATGGATGTTAGCATGGAAAAAAATAAGGGAGATGGGATGTTAGCGTGAAAAGGGGAAAGAAGATAGACATGAAATGATAAGGGAACCAACTTTCATGCTTACATTGTTATATTTATCATCATTGGGCATCAAAAATGTCACAAATGGACCACAAACACCATGGTATGACATAAACCAAGGTGTGCAAGGTGACCATTTGGGAGAGACAAACAATCAAAAAAAAGACAAGGAATGCCCCAGCTCATACTAGGGACCCGATTGTCCCAGTCTTTTTTGCCAAGACAAACCACAGGCAGCAAACAAAGAAAAGAGGCCATGATCCATCATCGTCCCTCTAAATCCATTGATAGGACATCCTCGAGGAGACTAGTAACATGACCCAAAACCAATCAAAAAGATAAGAAAATCCATACCAACAAAGTGTTTGCCAAGAGAGTGTTTTCTAGTGATAATGATGATTGTTTGGTTGGTTGATTAGGTTGACCAAGATGACCGAGTTGATTGATAGGTTGATAAGGATCGATAAAGTGATTTAATTGACCATGCCTAGCCTCAGGAAGGACACATCCTGATGAAGGCAAGATTGATTGACCAAGCTGATAAGATTGAGTGGTGTGACAAAGTTGATTGATAATGATAATGCCCGATTTCAGGAAGGACACATCCTGATTAAGGAAAGATTGATTGACAAAGTTGACAAGATTGTTTGATTGTTTGACAAAGATTTGATGAATATGACCAAGTGATGTGATGATACCCAACCGTAGGAAGGACACATCCTATTTAGGTAGAGGACACATCTGATAAAGTTGACCAAGTGACAAGTGTTGACATGACACCTAACTGCAAGGACACATCCTGCTTAAGGTAAATGACAAGGTTGAGAAAGTCTAATCCCAGGAAGGACGTATCCTGATAAAAGACAAGAGATAAGACCGAATGAGACAAACGACATAATGCCCCATTCCGATATAAGACTAGTGACTTGATTGAGTTGATGATAAGATAATTGATTGATGAAAGATTTAATTTGTTTGTTGTTTCTTGAAGTAGTTTGAATGATGATTGCTTTCAGACCAAGGACATGACCCAACTCGATGAACCCTAAAGGACTTGACCTAGGGGGCCTCAGGGGCTCATCGATAGATGGCCTTGCCTATGTAGCAGTGCACAGAGACCTCGTAGTTCGACACGACTTGACTTTGTCTTATTTGACAAAATACTAGGTCATGATTTTATTTGGACAACCTAAAGGGACTGACCTAATGCCTCGGGGCTCATTTAAGATGAGTCTTGCCTATGTAGCAAACACGCAGAGGCAACGTAGTTCGACCACTCTAACAAAACTGATTCAGACTCAGACTCTATTTTTGGGATTTTTGAAGCTTTTTGATTTTTTAGATTTTGAAATTTTTGATTTTTTTTGGATTTTGAAATATTTTGTTTTTTTTTGGATTTTGAAACATTTTATGGTTTTTTTTTTTCAGGACATTTTTTATGATTTTTTCAGGACATTTGATGATTTTTTAATTTTGAAGGTTTTAAAGGGTGATACCATGTATTATTTCCCATGAAGATGAAGTCAAGGAATTGCCCCCAGTCAGGTATAGGAAAATTTATTATGCACGAGGGGAAGGGACGAATGCGATAGGTGGATATGAAAGCGAAGGATGCTAAATGTCGGTGGTTCTTGGCCATGGAAAGGATGCACTTTATTATGGATGAATGAGACTTTATTATGGATGATAACTATAGGATCATGAAAAATGCATGTGAAAGATACCCACAATCAACCAGGAAGGCATGCACACGAATCCAAGGACAAACATGATCTTGCCCCTAGTCAAGCTGAAAACCAATTGATAGGTGATGATGATGATGACAATGTTGTTTGATAGGGGAAGGACACATCCCGAAACAACATGAGGATGATGATTATGTGACTAAAGGATCAAAGGTTTGCAGCAAGGCTAGGAACAAATCCAAGGAATGTTTTGGATGATGTGCTAGGTTGCATAGCAAGATTGTATGGATTAGACTCATTGCATTTGGAATGACTAACCCTAGGACCAGATGGGATTATGGAGGGCACTTGGATAAGTGAGTTATAATCCTTAAACCAATAACAAGGGAAACCAAGTCCAACAATAGGTATGAAAAGATAATGGATTGATTTTGGCAAAGGATAAGAGACATGAGGATTATTGGATGGAAGAATTAGGATATGATCTCCAAGGACTATTTTGCATAGGAACAATTTTTTTTCTCCAAGATATGGGTTTGGATAAATTATATGAAGGAAATGACATGATATTTCATGGGTAGTGTATGACCAAAGGATAGACATGTCCAAATTTTTTCCAAAGCATGATTTATGTTTGTACCCCATTTCTTATCAAGATCAAGGTAGGTAGGAAAATGGATGGAAATGATATGGATTGGATAGATAGATGGAAATTTCATGAGAAAGGCATGGAAGATGAGACAACTTGTCCCCAAGTGTAATAATCCACATAGATAATTTCTCTTACACATGATGCCTGTTTGCCAGGTTTTCATCATGGTACTTATCCAAAGTGCCATAAAAATGATTTTCACTATTGGACGAAATTTTTCTCTTTGCTATTTTTTTTTCTTTCCTTTTGATGATGTCACACAAGACACCTGCTTGCTAGGTTTTCATCAAGGTGACATATTTTTTGACTTTTTATATCGATTTGATATTTTGGATGACTATTGATTGCTCTGAATCTTTTGATGGTGTTGATGTAGATATTAGTGTCATGATATGCCAATAGTGACCTTTATGGAGTAATTGTCTTGTCAAGATCATATCACTTGCATACAACTGATTGATGCCATTGTGATCCTCTTTGATACTAGTGTTGGCCTTATCAAAATAAGCACATCGTGATAGAGTACCATGGGAGTCCTTATGATAAAGGGTTGCTGCCAAGATGTGATGGATTTATGAAGTAGGATTTTTAGACTTTAGGCGAGATGCAAGATTATGATGGATGATGGTAGGTGTGGATGGACTATTTGGTGTTTTGGATGTAGCAATTTTTATTTTCCAAACTTGGGACGGTGGATAATGGAGTTTGGAATTTTAATTAGGATAGTGTTTGGAACCAACATTTTTATATGCCTTTCTTGATGACCATTTTAAAGGAGGTGGACATTTACTATATGTGGGAGTCCTCTTTTCTTGTGGCTCCATATTTTGATTGACTTTTGGATTTGAAATATTTTCTTTGTTTGATCCATTTTTCTTTGGTATCCATTTTAACTTCATTTGTCCACTTGAATTTTTGTTTGAATCAATGGACTTTGACATTTGATTTTGAATTTTGGATTTATAATAGTTTTCTTTTTGTTGGTTCCAAATGGAAGATTTATTCATGTTGGAATGATGGTTTGTGGTGTGGATGGAAAGAGTGTTGGCAACAACCTTATGACAAGGACTACTCATGGCCCCCATTTTGATGTTTATATCAGATAAAGTTGCCTCCAACATCAAGGAGGTACAACTAACATCATTTTATTCTCTGATTGAAGAATAACCAAGACCTTGATGTCTAGGATTTGCATTAAATTATAATGGTTCTATAATTCCTTGCTCATGTAGACCTAGTCCTCTTCCTTGATAATGCATGCTCTGATAGATTTTGTTTTCGATGAGGTATTTTTTATTTTGAAAACAAGATGCTAACCCATCATTTTGTATGTGAAAATTGTTACTTGGAATCTCCTCATCTACAAGAAATCTTGCTTTGACAAAGGTGGATGCTCCTAATTGATAGGATGTTTTGGCTTTATCATTCGTCATGCTTGTTTCTTCTCGATCATTTGGGATATCAATTTGATTTTTCGTAGATTTTGTATCTTCTTCTTTGAATTGATTCATAGTATCTTCTTTGTGTTCTCCTTTGACTTGATCAATAGTAGTTTCTTTATGCTCTTGTTTGATGTTATCCATATCACTCATTTGATTATCTATGTGTTCAAAGGAGGCAAGTGTCTCATTTTTGGAAATGGAGGTGTTCTGTGTTTGGATGGGATCATCTTCAAATTTTTGATCATGGATGGTGTAAAGGTCGTTGAGAGGACCCTTTTGGATTTCTTGTTCAATGGTAGAATCTTGGTCAAAGATAGGTGTATCTTGGATGACATGATTGGGAATGAGATTTTGATCAAGGATAGGTGCATTTTGAGTGCCATGATTATCTAGAAGGACTTCTTGGATGGACTTAAGGATGGGGTCATGGGATGAACTACTTTGATCTTGACATGAAGGTGAAGCTATGAGGTCATGCTTTGGAATTTTATTTTGACATGTATCCCAAGGTGTAGGCAATGTGATATGGTTTTGGAGACCTTGACCAAATGTAGCTTGGGATGGAGTGGATGGAAATGGGCTAGTGGATGATGGAATAGGATAATATGTGGAGGTTTGGAATGGACTAGTGGATGATGGATTATGATAGGATGTGGAGGATTGGAATGGACTAGTGGAAGGTTGGTTTCCCTTGTCAAGGCTAGGATAAGGATGATTAATGGACATTTTTGGGGGATTAATTGTATGGATTGTGTCAAGTGACTCTTGATAGTGAGGGTAGATGGATGAAGGACTGAAGCTTATCAATTTTTGGTAAGAAGGGTATGTAAGTGGTTGGTATTGATGATTGAGGATTGATTGGTATTCAGCTTGACTATGAAGAAGATCAAGGTAAAGGGAAGACATGGTCATGAATTTGGATTATGATGGATAAGGAAAACTTAGTGAGGACCATAAAAAAAAACTTGTGACCTTTGGATGGCAATGCAAGGTTCTAATACAAAATGGATATGAAACTATGCTAATTTTTTTTTTTTTTTGGAGATTTTCAAAAATATAAGGATTGAAAGTGCCAATGTACCTAAGACCAAGTTTAAGGAATAGTGGAATGATAATGAACCTATTACCAAGGATATGATTTGCAAGGATGAAACTATGGGTAAATGCAAACTAAAGATGTCACTAATGGAATATTTGAGCAATTTTTATTTTTTTGGTTTTTGATAGAGGTTGTTTGATATTAAATTGGACAAGTTTGGTCTTGGGTTTTAGACTACAAAATTTGGAATTGTTTCAAGTTGAATGTGTGTTTTTCAAGATTTTTGAAAGGTGTTTATTTGTCTCAATGTATTAAAAAAACACTTGGCAAACACAATATCTTGTCTTTGAAAATTTGAAAACATGCACAATGAAGACAAGCACAACCCTAGGTTAAGCAAGGACAATATTCGCTAGATTCCACGTGGGTTTCCCCAACCACACTTATTCTTAGTGTGTGAATCCAGAAGCTTGGCCGAACGGGCTCCCCCTTACATTGCACTCACTTTTCAGGCCAACCAAGCTTCCAACCCCCATAAAACTCCCATGGCAGGTTGATCACCTCTACTAAGAACTATGAGAATGTGGATGCCTTCACAACGACCGTTGTTGCACTAGCAAATAAAAGGATTTTGGCAATTACACAAAGGATTTTAGTTCAGGACCCCCGTTCGAGTGGCCATACATGGGGCACAACATTAAGCTCCATTTAGGAGGCACTCCAACCTGAAGAGGTTATGCTCAACAGGGTTTGGGGGAGTACTACTTGGTTCGTACGATACATCCGCACTCGTAATCCTAGGCTTTCCCTTAAGATTCACATTTATATACCGGTCGGGGGTAGCTCGGCCAAAGAGCTTCGTTGCCGGTCTGAGTCGCCTTGGGGTGATTACTTTTTCCCACCAAGGAAGGCCCAAGTTCTAGAGGCAATAACCATTTCTCTTACACCCAGGATCGCATAAATGTACAAGGGGAGAGGATACTTCGATTATTGCATCAAAGGGTAACACAAAATTGAAGACACTTGTAAATTTTAATTACTAAATGATAATGTGAGGAGGACACAAAAGACACTTTGTTCATTTTAAAATTTTAACTTGATGTGAAAGAAACAAAGTTCATTTTAAGCCAATGACATGAAATACATGTTCATTTTAACCAATGAGTGTGCACGCAATTTGTGTTCATTTTAATCCCATGACATGAAATGCATGTTCATTTTGACCAATGATTGTGAATGAAATTTTCATTCATTTTAAGCCCATGACATGAAATGCTTGTTTATTTTAACCAATGAGTGTGAATGCAAATTGTGTTCATTTTAATCCCATGAAATGAAATGCATGTTCATTTTAACCAATGAGTGTGCATGCACTTTGTTGTAGTTGTTGAAAACAAATAAATTGATTATGTCTAAAAAATGAAAAACTCAATTTTTGTTTCTAAAGAAACAGATTTTAGACTCCCTCCAAGTTGTGCCACATGCTAAAAACAAGAGATTAGTAACTCAAAAGAAAAGTTTAATGACAACAACAAATTAAAACAACCATAACTTTCTCAAAACTTAATGAAATTTTAAATCGTTGAATCCATGGAAAGTTAGAACTCAAATTTTCAAAACCCTTAAAAAAAATTTCCAATATTTTGCATGAAAACAATGTTATCGGCAAAAGAAAACACGGGTTTTAAAAACTAAACTAAAAAAATAGCAAATACTAAAACAACCATAACTTTCTCAAATATTAATGAAATTTTAAACTGTTTGAAGTTTCAGAAAGCTGAAAATGAGGGATACAAAACCTAGATGATCATTTTTAAAGACTTTATGTGCCCATTTTTCTATGCTCAAAAGAAGATGATGGGATTTTGTATGAATTCTTGGTTGTAACCTGCAAAACAACAAGAACAAACAAGAAAACAACCAATTTTTTTTGCAAAGTTGTAAGATTCACGTCAGGTTCACCAATGTAAGATGGGGAAAATGAAATAGTATAGATTAAGTGACAACCAACACTTCTAAACTATTACCCCAATCTAAACAAGAGAATACAAACAAAGAGAGCAATCAAAATGAAAGCAAATGAAATAAAACACTCCCCTTTGAAGTTGATTCTTTCTCTTGTCTCTCCTATTTCTTCTTATGCCAATATTGCCCTCAGATTTGTTGTTGAAGTTGTGCAAATACCTGCAAATAGTAAGCAAGAAAGTTGGAGATAATTAGCTATTAAATTGAAAATGGAGGGGAAGGGTTGCTTTTATAGACAACCATTCGAATGGACTGATGAGATTGATCTTCTAGAAAGATTCTAAGATCAACGGATGAGGATTCATGAGAGGGAAGTTACGAAATGGATGGCCAAGATTGAGTTTCTAGAAAGATGTCAAGATCTACGGTTGAGAATTGATGCAACTAGAATATGCCATACATGGAAAAGATATGACACCGACGACTATGGTGTGTGATGGCTATGATAGACATGCAGGATATGCAAACTATGACATGAAATAATGACAGGGGATCTTTGACCAAAATAGAGGGATAAATAATTTACTTTAAATTATTTATTTGAAAATGGAAGAGGATGACAAGTGGCAAATAAATAATTTATTTGGAGGAAGTGAAAAGGGAGATTTAATTAAATTCATAAATTTAATTAAAGGAAGAAATACACATAAATAAATAATTTTGTCAATTATTTAATTATAAAAGAATAAAAGGTCAAATAGTTATTATTATCTGACTATGGACATGTGATGAAATATAAATAATTAAATAAATAATGATTTATCTAATTATTGAAGAAAGGGGTATTAGTGATGCAATTAATTTATTTTAATTGATCAGGATAGAATAAATATTAGAAAGTGAATTAATTAAATAATTAAAAAATCATTTAATTAATAAAGGAATATGATCAAGAATAATTAAATAATTAAAATTATTTAATTATTAGAGGATGATGACTAAGGAAAAATGTTGCTTGTAGACTTTAGGACATTTTTCAGTGTCTACACTATTATGTAGTAGTCAATTAAAATGATCTAAATAGTCTAATAATTTGATCATTAGCATATAACAATTTCTATATAGTTGTAGATCTCTTCCATTTCAAAAACAAAAAATAATATTAGGTAGATAATCAAACATCTTTTAGTTCTACAATGACTTATTTATCCTAGAGGAACTAGTATATAGTATACAAAGAAAACCAATAAACCCACAAATACCCCTATTTTGAAGGAGTTTAGTTTTCTCCCCTTCCTAATATACCTAATATTGTCTAATTATTTTAAAGAGACCGAGGGTCATAAAAAAAAATTATTCATCCCACTAAATAGCTTGGTTAATGAAACTTGACAAAAACAAAAAAACAATTGCTACATTTGGCATTGAAACTAGATTTTGTTTACAACAATCTATTCACAATGGTAATCTTACAGTGAATAGATATAATCCTAATAAAGTGTATGTGTAATATTAGAATATGTTCAGTTAATAGATGTAAAAAATAAAATAGATAAACTAAAAGATGAAAGTGTGAGACCAGTGCCTTGTTGGGTGTATAGATTCTAATGAAGATCTAGAAAAGTGTAATCTATGATGGAAATAATTCAAACTATTTGGCACACAGATGTAGTTTATAGCTTGTATAAACGTGCAAGTAAATGACTAAAAAACTCTACTTGAGATAGAATGACAATCCTAGTTATGTGATTCTTCTTATTGATCCAATTAATACTCTTCAGTTACTATGATTGACTAGAAGGGTTTAAGCTTTACTTGAAAGAACCAAATAATCACATCACACAAATACAACAAATGTGTATCAGTAAACTGAATATATGCTTGATGTAAATCTAAACAACAGAAAAGGATCAAAATAGAGACAACCAAATAACTGTCTAATTCCACAAAAAACTGATACCAAGATTAAGCCAAAAGCTCAGACATCTTCATTAACTTCATCAAAATTCATATATGCATCTGAGTCTTTTAAATGAAAGTTTCATTACTATCTACTGTATCTTTCTCCTATCCGCCTATATCTATTTTACATTATGAATTAGATATAAATATATCAAAATTGTGAAAGGGTGCGTCCTTTCAGAAATGTCTTTTGCTTAAAAATAATAACAAATTAGAAATTATGCTCTATTAAGCCATAAATATATTTTTGATAGATAATCTTGGTAAGTTGGCTGATTATGTGTATCAGCATCCTCCAATGCATTCCTTATGGCTATCTCCATTTTGAACATCTTCTCATTCTATTCACATGCCTTGTCCATTGTTAAATCATTTCTTGTAGTTGTCTCTATTTTTTTTGCATCATCGGTTTACATTCGTTGATCCATCTGCATTTTCCCTTTAGTTCCCCTCCATCTTCTAAAAAAATTGGTACTCCCTTTTTTGTAACATTGATCATCACCTTGCAATGCATCATGGAAGTCTTTATGTTTTTTCATAAAATGGTCTCTAGTATCAATAGCTATGTTATCAGGAGCATCCCTTTGGTATATTTCTTGGAATTTCTCTTGGATCCTACCATCTATCCTCTTATGTTCTTGTAGTGCAGTAAAATTGTGTGAATGTGTTTCCTAGAGCTTACTCAACCAATTCATTAAATTGGTCTGCCTCTTCCTTATTATTGCAATGAGTGCATCACATTTACCTTGTGAGTATGCATTTTATTCTTCCCATTGGTCTCTTCCTTGGGAGATTTCACCATGAGTCAATTTCTTTGTGGATCCCAATGTGATTCCCATCATGTCCTTCAAGTGATTATTTTCTCTAAGTAGTCTCTCGTTATTAATCTTATACATTGTTTTCCTTGATTAGCTTTTGGATTTGGCCACATTAATGCCAATTTCTACTGTAGCTATTGGACCAACCTCACCAAATTTTAACATCATTACATGTACAAAATCCTTTTCAGTATCGATTACAACAAATTTATTGTGTGGAGGATACAGGGTCCATATCATAAGTGATCTCTCATCTGGGTTATACTTAGATCCTACATATATATTTGTTACCCCCTCATGAGTGATTTTATGTGTGGTGTTACTATTCTTTAGAAACTATCAAAAACCAAAGAAGAGTTTAAATCTAGTCCAGGAAAGATCTTGACACTTGCATCTTCTAATAATTTCCTTCCTTTATCAGGGGTCATGCTCTTCATTTCTTCTTCCACACTTTATTTTAAGTTATTCAACAATTGTTCCTCATTACTTGGTGTAATATTATCCACTGATTCCCTTATTGGTTTTCCTCTTAATTTGCACAAAAAGGTTTTAAATTCTAAGGTTTTAATGAATTCATCATCAGCCACAAATGATTTATATGCTATATGCCCTGTTTCAGTATTTGCACTCTCTTCAACATCTGGTTCCCTGGGAACATACTTGTAGTCTTGAGTTCTCAATCTGGAAATTTTATTAATTTTACTACTAGGCCTACCATCAACAGATGCCTATTCATCAAAAGATAATAGTTATATATCTTGCAATCCCCTGTTATACTCATCAAAAACTTTTTATGCTTCCTCTACTTCTGAATTCCTGATCAAGTCATCATACAAATAGGGTATGTGATTGTATCCTCCCAAGTTCATTTTATTTTTGGAAAAATCAATATACCCTTCTTCATGTTGTATTGCAACAAATTTTTGAGAAAAATATCATATCCATCCCTTTCTAATACAATGAACTCATCGAAGCATAATGTACTAGGTGTAAATGCCTAATTTTTTAAAGAACTTAGATTCATAAAATCTAAAAATTCCAACTACCTAGCAATCTCCAAATACACATTCCTATCAAGCACCATCTTGGGCAGAATGAAGGGTGCATCTTCAAATACATATACTCTTATCATGGTTGCATATTCTAGACAGTACCAATCTCCCCAATTGTTGTTGATAGGTCCATTTAAATCCTTAGGCCTTAAAAACCTTTTTATTTCATTGGACAATGATTATTCACAACAATGATTGTAAAATATGTATAGTGGTTTTACAAAAAACTCTTAAAAATTTTGATAACAAGAATTATCAAATCTGCAATCCTAAGTGGCAATCCAAATTTGTACTAGTAATAACCTTCCTTCCTTATAAAATTGTACAACCCTCAATTTTTTAGGCCACATCTCCAATTCTTGTCCATAATAAAGTATCATATGCATTAGGATTGAATAAGAATCCAAGTGCAAGATAGGAGGTCCACTTTTTAATGCCATCAATCTTGAATCAAGTACTTTAAAGATGTGTGAAGCATAATAAAAAAACCTTGAGTTGTGACATTGGATGTTCACTGCAATTACCATGGGTACAATTGGAAAGTGCTCAAGGGCCTCCATTCCCAACACTTGACACAGTGAAAAATATGTGTACCTCATGTAGGGTTCAAACAAATCAACAAGGAACGAGGGACCATCATTTTTATTTAGTGGAACTGAAACACCATCTTTCTTAGACCTATGTAGGGGCAACCTCCAACCCTTGTACAAATTATCCATCCTCCAAAATTACTTTTCCAACTGTTCAGGTACAATTTTTTCACCACACACTCCCTCTAGGTTGAAAACCTCATAGATGATAGCTTCAAATACATGTATAAATGGTTTTCCTAATGGATCACAAATAGCTTTACATTTTGGATTATAATAGGCAGCTAGCATCTTCACCAACTCTACATTTATAAATACATTGGGGGAAACTAGTTTCCTTAGGTTTAACTTCCAAGGATTACACACTAGTTCGTATCGTTTCCTTTGTTGGTAATGAAAAATAAAAAACTCATATCCCCTAATGGGGGCCCATATGTCTCGTATATGTTTTCATTTATCCTCTAAATTTTCCACTTCTTCCCTAAGTTGTGCAGATCACCTCACCTTAGGTCCTAAGCCAGGAAATTGGTCAATTAATTCTTAGTTTAACTTCCTCTCAGCTACCCTCGGTTCCTTCTTTGCTTCAATTTGTTTATTTTTTCCTCTAGGGTTATTACTTTCACTCTCTTTCCTACCTTTTTCTTTTCCTAAGCTAGTGCTTTCCATTTTATGAATCACAAAACTATGAATTTAATTGTAGGGAACTTACAAGTTTATTTAGAATTGTTTGACCGCAAGATCCTTTGGCCCTTCATTCATTCCTCTGCTACTAAATTTTCAAAATCTTCCTTCAATTTCTTTTCTCAATTTAGGAAATCATCAACAAATTTGGTAGTAATACTGCCACAAATTTCCTAACTTTGAACACGAGCATAGTTGATCTTCAAATTTACTCACTATCACATCAAATTTTCTATCAACAAGACAATTGAAACTTTGGGCGATCCTTTTATTCAGGCTTGACTAACATTCATTAAACATTGTTTTTTTCGGGTGGACATTACACCAATATCACATGATCTATCCATCTGATTCATATAAATGTCGCCAAGAGTCACCCCAATGACTATCTTGATCTTTTTGTGTCTTTATCGGAAATACATGGTGAATCGCTAAGATATTCAATAAATTTGTTGATGTTATAAGTCTCCTTGATGATTATTCCTTTGATCTCAAGTATGTCAACAAGACTCTTGCCTATGTAATCTTATCGACGTGACATAGTGGGTCGGGAGGACATTTTGAACTCATTTCGATAGTGTTTGTCTTGGTGATAGTATGTTTCTTTGTTTTGTTGGAAAGACATGATGAGTGTTTCAGAAATGATATTTCATCAACATGACAAATTCACTCAAGTTGACTCAAGGATCTTACTCTGATAGGTTTCTTGTCGATGGAACTTCATCGGGGATACCTATATGCTCGGTATGACCTTTTCATTTCACCCCGATGGAACTTGTCTTGCCGATGATATGGGTTATTTGAATACTAAATTTTAGAAGTTTTTCATGATATCAAATGATCATGAATAATGTGATCATATGTGACTATGGTGGATTGTAATCAAGATAAGGTTTTCTTTAGGGAATCAATGAGTGCAAAATCACTATAAAGGATAGTTTCTTTGTGATGAATGTTGTACTATGGGCCTCTAGCCTATCCTAGGTCTTTGTAGTAGATTTTCTATTCTTTGTTATCAATTTTTCAATGTTCTATACAATGACCAAGTTTCTATTTGCAATATTCTTTAAGTTGGTCATTAAAAAGAGATATAAGGTTTATTTCCTTATAGAAATAATGCATTTATAACATTCATGTGATTTTCATTTAAAATAATGGGATTTGGTAATAATAAGAAGGAAGTGTGAAGTTTGAAAAGTCATATTTTCAAAAAACAAAAAATTGTTTTTTTGAAACAATTAAATAAGTTTGAGGCATAAGAGGATTCAATAAGTTGTTTAGAATAGTAAAATGGTGTCAATGTTTATGATGAGGAAAAAAAAATTGGAGAGTGGTTCAAAAGTGGTTACAAGGTTTGAAAGGGATGTTTAGGTTGTACTTTTTAGAGTAATAAGGTTGACATTAAACTTTTGGAATATTTTTAGTTCATATTTTTAAGATAAATAGTCTTTTAAACCAAAAAAATTATTTTAAATGTCATACTTGGAAAACAAAAACAAAAATGCAATAAACGAATAATAGATAATCATGCATGGGAACAAAACACCACCTACAAATCCAAATAAATTATTGGAATGACATAAAATAGATGATAAAGTCAAATATATTATTGGTCTTTCCCTTTCTAACATTAAATTTTATTATATAGATTTAGATAAATCATCATAGGAAACTTGAGATAATTTCAATAAAATATTTGGAGCAAAAATAGTTAATGTGAAGTTTTTCCTAAAAATTCAACTATTTAGATTCAAAATGAGAGATATAATCACTATGTCTAATCACATAAGAAATTTGAGATCTCTCATTAGACAATTGGTATAACTCAAGGCCCTATTAGATGATGAAGAAGCTTAGGATATTTTGTTAAATAGTTTGAAAATACAACAATGTTATTTCTATGCTTAGTCCAATAACTTCTCAAACACAAGAAGATGTGATTTTGGCCCTATTAGGAGAAGAAAAAAGAACAATGGAAAAGATTTAAAAGGTGATTCTCAATATGAGAATGCATTATACTCATGAGTTAATAATAATTAAAAAATAGAAATGAATGTTATTATTCTAAGAAAAAGGATCATATAGTGTGGACTTGTATAACTCAAGCCAATGATGTTCTTGAGGGAGAACTTAAAGAAAAATCAAATGATGTTAGCTTAGCCTATATATATTTTTTTATTTCAATCAACATGTTTTTTTGTGTGGAATATTAAGGTTAAATTAATAAATTCACCTTACTAACTTGTTTATTTTTTTTATTAAACAATCAGTTATATTCTTGTAAGATAATAGTTCAAATGAGAAGGTATATTTGAAAGGATTTGTAAAATCCATATTTTAATACATTCCCAAATGAATTGTATGATATAATTATTATTTTGAGTGTTTTTATGTGTAGCTATAAGTTATCTTGACTTTTACAATATATTTTGTATGCTCTATTAGCCATGATTTCATGATTAATTTTCCATTTTCGACACTACTTCTTACTAACTTTTCCATCCAAATTTGGCTCTTAGACTAAATATTTCATATAGGTGCATTTTAATTTTCTTACTATCACCTTTGGCTGAATTTTTAAATTGGTACAACCATGAAAAAAGTGTTGTTACTTTTAATTATTTCCACTTAAATGTTTCTTACAATTTTCTATTTTTCTTTCCATTTAGCTAGTCACAATTTCATAGTATTAGTAGTACTTGAAAATGGCAGTTTACTTCTACTTAAAACTTGTGTTAATTTCATTAATATCTTGCTACCTCTGGTGTTGAATTGGCGTAGTTATGTCATCTAGGATTTGTTCCTGAATTTTTTTTACTTTTTTCAAAAACAAGTTATGATCGTTATACTTGTATTACCATGAATGGACATAAATTTGAGGATTTTGGATGTTTTCATTCAATTTTTCATGTTTTCCCCTTAGCTCCTACTTTATATGTGTTTTTTATAGAAGCCTTTGGATATCTTTTGGCTAATAGTATTTCATGGAACCTTATTAAAGGTTCTACTCTTCCTTACTCTATATCCCAACTATTCAATGGTAATTTTTCTAATGACTCCTTTCTCACTCTCTTGGAGGAAAAACATGACATTTTTTAGGATATTCAATGCCTAGATATTTTCTGGAAAGCTTTAAGGTCAAATATATAGTGGTATAAAAATCAATGTTATAGGAAATTCTTCTTAGCCAAGCACAATTGGTTCAATTCCTATGGATAGAAGGGGGTTGATCATAAGGAATTTTTGAGATTCCTAAGCATCTGTTTTTCCTTTTACCTGTTTCTCCTTCCTCTTTCTGAAACATATCACATTTCTAGAGTTGAGAAAAAATACCATATTAAATTATGAAGCCCCTTTATTTGTCAAGAAGATTCCATGTGTGTTCAAAAATTATTCTTGCACACATTTCCATTACTCATCTTGCTAAGAACCTTGCAAATCCTCATATTTGAAGATTGAAAAAATCCAAAGGTATATTTTATGGCCTCCCTTTAACCAAGGAAAATGGTTTCACAAAGTATCCTAGGAGTTTTATTATTTCCCTCATGACTATAATAGGCTTGGCTTGCTTTATATTCACTACTCTAAATCGAACCATAATTTTAAATTTAATTAACATACTATAAAACCTAATGAAACCAGGTTGTAGCTTGTCAAATTGGAGAAGTGGAAGGTCAATACAAACACTAAGGAAGATTTTGGAGGAGTGAAAACAAGGTCAATACTAGCGCCGATGAAGAGTATGGAGGAGTGAAAACAAGCTCAATACCAACATTGAGGACAAGGATGATGGCACTCAGGGAAAATCGATGACCAAGGGATAATGAGTACTATAAGTTTGGCACTCCCATTCTCTTTAACCTGAAATTTTCATGCATAGTTTCCAAAGATATTCTCGTAAAATGGTATAAGATAAGAAAAATAAATAAAATAGCTTGGTATTTCACATTTTTATCGATCGGCCTCAGGTCTTGGAAAAACTCCCATAATCTACCCACATATTGGTTGTTGGTGGGAACATATTATTTTTTGTATGACCTACCTCAAATATTATGTCCACAAAGTTTCTAAAAACATAAAATAATAAGAAAAAAAATTGAAGGTACAACTAAAAAGGGGTTATTTCCTTTTTGCCTCCTCTGCCTCTTATATTTCAACATAACATGGAATTACTCTTACAAAACATAAACTCAAAAAATTGGAAGTTTATAGGGGAAAAGGAGCCCAAGTATATGCTAGGATAAGCTAGATCTAATGAATGGAAATAGAGGCATACAATTCTTCTTTAATACCTCCACCACAAACATATGCAAGGAAAGGTCTCCTCCCTTCTTGGTAGTGATAACCTCCTCCACACACAACCCTTAAAAATTATGAATAGAGGAATACAATATTTCAAGAGCTCAAAGTTGAGTCTCCCCCTAGTTGATCCAATTATTCATTTTATCCTTACAAAAATTTATAGTGATTACTAGAGGCACATAGACCAATTCTTCATAATAGAATAATTTGATCATACTTTTCCAATGATGGAATTATAAGAAAACCTTAGGTTAAATGAATAATTCCTAGCTAAGTTCTTTAAACTATGTCTAACCATATAAGAGAAAACTGTTGCTATGTGTACTTGGATACCATGGAGAAAGGCTCTTTGGGCTCTTTCATCAATCAAGGTATTGTTAAATTTTAACACATAAAAGTGATAATGAAGAATCTTTCTTAGGATGGTGGCTAATTATGCTTCTCAACACCTAGATTAAATTTTTTTGTCAATATCATTGCCATCATAATTAAACCTATTGTTTGAGATATAGTCATACAAGTAAAAAAATTGGCTTTCTCAATAGTAGATACTAGATAGTTCAATCCTTGCATCAAATATTGCTAAATGGGCCCAAAAAACTACTCATGATGCCCTTACTATTAAGTTAAAATTTGAAAAGGCATATGATTGCATCAAATTTCATTTCATTTATAAAAGGATCAAATGGATTTATTTTTAACCCTAAATTATTATCACACATTCAAAATCACAAAATACTAGTTGAATGAAGAACCTTCATAAGAAGGTGATGTTGTCATGAAATTTTAATGAAGAACCTCCATTCAAAAATGATGCCATGTCAAGAATTTAAAATTAAGGTATTTTTTATTTTAAATATTTCATGTCCAAAATTATTTATAAAAGGAACCTTTGCATGAAGGACCTTCAAATGAAAACCTTAATTCAAAGGTCCTTCATTAGAAGATCCTTCATATGAAGGTTCCTTTAATTCTATCCAATTATAGCTCTTAGATTTGTTAGAGATATTTTTGTTTTGAAGTAGAGATTGGACCATCAAATAGTGTCACCATGACTCTACCAAGATATCCATCAAATTGATAAACCCTGACTTAACAACCACAAATTCACAAGAAAATTTCCCCTGTCAGCCCTAGGGCATCAATTCAATGCCAAGTTTCTTTATTTAACAGACCCCTAAATTCAATGAGCTTCTATCATACCATGTTTTAAACCAATCCACCAAGTTAAAGTTCCAAGAAAATAGGTGGATTGGTGGATGCCATTTATATCTAGCCCTCAAACCCTTACATAGGCAAAACAGGGCAGCCCCTGTATTTGATTTTTTTCTCCCACAAAACAATGATTGAACACTTTTAAAAAAATGAAAATGAAAGGGAACACATATATTTATCTACACCAATGATCTCAAAGAATTCCAAGCTTGTACGGATCCATACAACACAAAAGAACTTCAGAAAAATAGTAAAAACACATAAAATTGCTTCAAGAAAATGGTATTTGATATAAAATTCTGGTATTAACTCCCCCAACAATTGCAAAAATTGCAATGGGATGGTAATACAATATGATAGAAGTGGGATAATAAATGCATCATTTGAAGCATCAAACCAATATGAAAAGATGAAATAAAGTGCTAATCCCTTAAATTGAATTTTTTTTTTTTAACTTTAAGTTTGTTGGGTAGCCAATTCTTTTAAATTTGTTTTGTTTCAAATGACTATGAGCACTAAATTTCACTATTTTAAGATGTTGAAACCTTGTCATAGAGAACTAGAACATTGATGCAGCCACTCATCCTACCTTAAAACATACCAAAAGTCTCCTAGCAATTAGACATAGGAAGATTTAAGATGACTTAAACAATTTTTATTACCAAATCATAAAATTATGATGACTTAACTAGACCTAGTACACACTCCCTCCCTGCTAACCACTTAGACATACGAAAATTAAATATAAATTTTCTGCTATTTTTAGTCATGCAGGTGTCCAATAAACCACTTGGTGGTGTTTCCCTTCAAGTTTATTTACTTGAATGAAGATAAAAATTCCTTTGATTACAATTAGAGAATACATTTAAGGCCTTGGTTGTTTAACTGGTGGACAAGAGTCACATTTAACACTTGTTACAAATTCTGAGAGTTAAAACGTTAAGTAGATTTGATTTGTGATGGACACATTTGGATAGTAGTAACAATAACTTGCAATCTATCAAGACTTGATTACCTCATAACCTGTCAAATTCTAGTGATGAAATGATAGATTAATAATAATGTCACCTTGGGATCACATAACCATGAAATAATTTCATCCAACATCCTTATGAGTGCAGGTACCACCAAATAGGTATTTTTTAGATTTGTCTTCCTCGAGCGAGGGAAAATCGGGAAGAGAAGAGGAAAGTGATATATGTAGTAGGTCTAAAAGAGGGAGAAAAACTAGAGGTCAAAATATTAGAAGAAAATTCCATAAATGCATGGAATTTTTTCTTTCTGAAGGGGGGTCATGTTCTTGTGATAATGAGAGCATAGGCAAGATTGAGGTGCCCTTGTGGTACAAACACCTACGCAAACAATGGGTACCCAAGGAACTTCATCCAATAAACATTGATTTTTGTGTCAACAAGAGGATATATCGCATAACGTCATCGTCATTACATGGTTTGGGCCTATTTTGCATGGACGAAATAAAGGTTTTTTATGAAAAAATTACTGAATTGATGAAGTATGTTAGACCCTGTTACAGTTACAAATATTGGATGCAATTGGTTCGATAGACATGAAGTATGTGTAAGTATGCATTGTCAGCAAATTATATACAACTAAAAGATAAGGATCAAAATAAAGGAGTGGCTATGTACATTGATGAAAGGCCAAAAACATCAAGGAATATTACAGGGTTTATAAACAGTACATGACTTGGGTCAAAAAATAAGAAACCCAATTGCATATTCAAGGTGCATGAGGGAAACTATGTATTCGTATGTGTGACAAAATCAATAACTACAAGGGAAGAGTTGCTAATCGATTACAATTTGAATTGCTTACATACACACAAAGTTACTATGGGGGTGGTATGTACTATATACCATTTTACCCAACCTCCAATTAATGACTCCAATATACCATTTTATTATTATGTTTTTTCTTTGTAAGTCTATTGGTTTCATTTTGGTAATGTTTTTTAAAATTTAATTTTTGTCATAGCAAGACATTGATCATATAGGGAAGGCTCTGACCCAGATCTCAGATCACAATCCATCTTTAGGCACTTCTACTTGACAGGTTTACCTCATTGTAATTGTACAAATTAGATACAAGATTTATTTTTTATTATTCTATTTTTTTCATGAGTTTATTGGGTTAATTTCAATAATGTTTTTAATATTCTTGCTGTAGTCGGTTGATCGGGGAAAGGCACCAGCAATAGAGGAGAGCATCCATAGGGAGGTGTAGTCACTATTATGTGATGACGACATCTCATATTCAATAAACCCTCTCGATATGATAAGGAAGACCTAGAAAAAATACAATCAAGAAATCCTTTAGTTGTTATATCATAGTGCCTAAAATAGATGAGATAAGAGGGTTAAAATATTGACTGAGAGAGCAAAAAACTTGCAAGTAAGTTTTCATGAGGTCTTTAATTATAATATAAATTAATTCATGGTTTTATATTTTGTACTCTTTTATGTCATGAACTAAAATATGTGTTGTTTTTACAAGATTTTGCTTCCTCATGATGTTGTTGGCCATGATCAAGGTACTGCAAGTGCTACCCAAGGATTAAGGGTTGGTATAAGTGTCCATCATGATCTTCCTATGCATCATCATATCATTCGAACCCATCATTTGTGCTTATATTGTTGACTAAAATGTCAGAAACACATACCATGCACGCATCCGATAGTGCACCCTCTGGCATAAAACACATGTCAGAACATGCGTCAAGACATGTACCTAGGGATTTAGAGGCCAGTAGTACTGGTGATGTTTTAGTATCATTTCCTGGATCTTCCCATATCACTAGTACGTGAAAATTTCCGGTCACATTTATGGTGACTGAGGATTTCATTCCCATAAAGATAGAGAAGGTCCCAGGTACTTTAAAATGTTTTAATATTATTATATATAATCCAATTAAAATTTACTTATTGATCACTCTTTTTAGACTAATGATCCCATGATCATTTTGTAGGAAATGATTTTTTTTATAAGCATCTAGGTGATATTACATTGGAGCTCTTTGGGACCACCATATGTACATGGTGGAATGCCCAAAATCAAGATTTAAAAGATGAGCTCATTAATAGTTTAGTTGTGTTGTTCGCTGATAAAAAAACTCAATCGAACCATGGTCCTTAAGAAAGTTGGTACCTATCTAAAGTATGTGAGGGACCAATATAGGTCACATTTACAGAAGAACATAAAGTACGAGCATCCCCCCATGATTCCAGAGAGGGAGTGGATAGACCTGGTGTCGGATGGAAAGGAGAAGGATAAAAATAAAAAAGGAAAGACGCCACTAGGCCAAGTAAGGTATGTGATACTATCAACAATGTAATTATATATTGATTACTCTTTATTTTTACATAATCTAACATATTTCAAACTTTTCATAGGCTGCCCAACACATCAAAAGCAACAAAGGAAAGACTAGAAAAATATGGGAAACACAAACTTGGCTCTAGTGTATATATGAAATTAGCTGCACGAATTGTAAGTATCAATAAATGAAATATTGCATCCAAATAATAAACTGCACACAATTTTGGTTTTATCACACCATAAAAGCAAAATTCATGATCTTATGCAAAAATGCAGGGCTCTAAATTCAACAGAGTGCCCATAGAAGAGGACTTGAAGATTTCCTTCTAGCAAGGCTATGGAGCCCTAGCTAAACGCCTAAGAGTCTTGACTGGGAAAACACAATATTCCACTACATCCAACACGCAGGTAAATAAACTCAATAAAGTTTATTTAAAATTGAATAGTTGTGCAACCTATTCAATATTAATTTCCACCATAAAGTAATAATGTGCCTATTTGTTTTAAACAAACAAGCAATGATAACACTGCACATGACATTGGAATGCAGCCTGGTGAGGGTGGAGCACAACCTATAGATGAAGGCTATGGTGTGCATCCCGGTACTAGATGTATTCATGTGCTTTACAGAACATAGTATGGATTAATACAATTAAATATCTTTAATTGCTTTTGGTATATTAGTTAATGTAACCTTTCATGTTTCAACTTTAGAGCATGTAGAGCATGATCAACATGTTGAGCATGATCAGGCCAGACAAGATCAGGAACGTGATGTGGCCCCATCAGGTAAAGAGGACCACTCTAATGTTCTTTGAAACATATTTAATTGAAATTGGTGTATTAATTAATGTAACATTTCATGTTTCAACTCCAGATCAATATTTAGAGGGTGTTCAACATGTTGAGCATGAGGCTATAAGACAAGATCAAAGACATGATGTGGCCCCATCAGGTAAAGATCACCACTCTAATGTTCTTTTAATTAATGAAATACTTGTAACAATAATAAAATAACATATCAATTTAACATTTTTTTGCTATTGCAACAAACCCCCCCTTGCAATGGTGTCTATGTTGTGAGTACACGACTAGGCATACATTAAGATCATGAGTAGAGCTCAGAACAACTAAACTGGAGATAAATGATTTATAAAATGATACTCCACTTCAGCTTGTTTTAGCTACAAAAAAAGAAAAAAAAAAGTGATTGTAATCATATGATGACAACCATATTTTTGATAATATGTAAAAGCTGAAAAATGAATTTGAATATGTTAATGAATGAATGTTATATTTTATTAATGGATGAATGAATGAACGTTATATTTTATTAATGGATGGATGAATAAATGTGAATATGTTAATGAATGAATATTATATGTTAATGAATGCATGCTATATGTTATTAATGTAGGATGAATGAATGAATGTTATATGTTATTAATGGATGAATGAATGATTAATTTTATATAATCAGGTATGGGAATTGAGAGTGATGTGAGAGGGGGGGAGGGTCCAAATGAGCTTCCACCTTCACTTGGTTGGCCCTATTAACTAAAGAATATTAACCTATTCTTGAAACAAAGAGAAGCTCAATAAGGTAATGCAATTTTTAATATAAGAAATGCATCATTTGAAGCATCAAACAAATATGCAAAGATGAAATAAAGTGATAAATTTTCACTATGAACATTGTGTTGTCTATGGATTTGGTTTCAAAGCTGCGTTTCTTTTTTTTTTAGTGGTCTCTAAATTTTGAATTTTGTGCATAACAGGTTAGAGGAAAATTTGACGGCTCTGAAGGGTTTAGAGGCTTGATTGAGATAGATACACAAATATTTGGATCTTTTTGTTGATGGGAGGCTTCCACTTAACCATTAAATTTTATACCATCTATAGTTATGCAAAAATTTCTCTACTTACATTCATTCAACTAACTGTAATATAATAGTTGACAAAAATACCCTTTTCATTATACTTAGATGAATTTTCATGCCTTGTTCCAAAGAACATCTTTTAGAACATGCAAGAAGAATGTTGGCAAGGGTTTATGAATTTTGTTTTACACCTACCAACTGCATAGTTTACCTCATTCATCCAACATATTTCTAATGCATTTCACAATTGTTGGAATCATATCCTATAACTATAGAACTAGTAAAATTAAAATATGTAAGTTTCAAATATGACATTACATATCTTTCTATTAATTTTTGAAAGAAAATATCAAAATGGAGAAGTATTAACAAAATAATCTGCATAATTTGTAAGAGATCATGGATTTTTTTTGCAGAGTTATCTTGAATATATTTAAGACAAAAGTAACTTATAGAGATTGAAGCAGAATATCAATAGTCTAAAATCACCAGTCAACACATGTTAGTAGTATCTCAATTCAAGAGAACTAGGTCCACTATCCATTAGCTAGTAAAACAAATAAAATCAATTCATAAGATTATTATATTCTAATAGGGTTGATTGGTTGCTTGTTTCTTTTTGATTGTCAGGAAGTCACCAATATACACTTGGTTTTCCAGCCTTTTTTGGTCTCGTGGCCAAAGAGTTTTTACATAAGGCATCAAAGTAACCTTCAAGATTGACAATGGCAATGCGTACAGGGTTAGTATAACTTAATTTTAATTGGGTATGATTTTATTTGTTCAAGACCAATTTAGATTCATTTTCTGCTCACACTAATTTTATTTACATTTATGTTTGTCTAATATCCATTTTCCTTTACATTCATATTCTTCTATACATATTGTGTTTACAATAATGTTTTCCTTATTTTAATCTAGAGGAGAGGACCCAGTACGTAAGAATGTTTCAATAGTTGTGATAGTAGTAGTTTATATAGTGCCTAACCCTAATTATTTGATTCTTCTTACTGAACCAATTAATACTTCCCAGTTACTGTGATTGATTATAAGGATTTAATCTTTACTTGATTGTGATAAACTTAGATTTTTAGGCTTGTCTTACAAGTGTTTGTTTAGATGGATGAGGATTGTTTCTTGTGCTAATTTTTTTGTTTTTTTTTAATGATAAACTTACATAGCTGAATCAAGGGGTAGAGGTTGCTCTCTTCAAATGGAATAAGAAGGAGAGTCACAAGTTTCATGTGTAGCTGCATTGTATGAAATTATTTTTCTTGGGTATTACTTAAATTTAAATTTTTGATTATCTAGTAGAAGTTATGTTTCCATAGAGGGTTTGGATGCTTTATCTCACAATTGAGATTGCTTGTGTCACTATTTTTTTCTATTCAATATGATATGTATCTCAAGGAGGATATGGATATGGTTCTTCATACAATCAACTTAATGAATAAGAGCCTCAATGTCATGTTGTTAGTATTTACTATGAAGCTACTCCAAAGTTTTTCATTGCTGCTCGAGGCCGTATTGCAGTGATTTCTCTAGGAATCCCACATGATCCCCATCAAGTATCTTCTTTTTTTAGTCTCTAAATTTCTTAGAAGAAATCAACAAGTTTGTCTAAATGTGGCTCCTTATTTACACATTAATATCTCTTTTGGAAGAAATGGATCAAAGTGGATTCATAGGGTATTAAAGAGAAGGCTCTCAAACATGGAGATCAAGAGTGGGACTAGGTAAAACCATTCATAATAATGCTCATATTATTTTATTGACTGTCTAAGAGCTAAGTATCCAAGACAACATTTTGTATTTTTCTATTGAGTTTTTAGAGTGAGAATAATTTTGGGTTTGCAATCCTATTTTTTAGTACACTAGCTAAGTATCCAAGATGCACTGCAGGGAATTTTTCTCACCAAATTGCTCATTTTCCAAAAAAAATGATTCTAGTGTGTAGTTTAATATTCACTAGTTTGATTTTTTTCTTTTTTAGCAAAATTAGAATCCACTTTGTAGGTTGTGCGTGTTGTGCAAATTTGTAAGATTATTTTTTTGTATCTAGTTGCACAATACTTTCATTTTTCAATAAATTTTTATGCAATGGAGTTCAGATATTAGGATTAGGTTACTAGTTTCTCTTTGAGTAATAATTTACAACCTTATTCATTGTCCTTTACAATGTATATGACTATCTTGTAAACTGTCCTCTTATATTCATGACTTTCTTTCAAATTATCAAAGGATGACTGTGTCTTGATTAAAACCTTTGTTTGATGGTTGTCCTTCATATGAATGTCTCAATATTATCTTTCACAACTTTATGTTACTTAACTATTCTATCATACCTCTGATTTTTTGAAATAGTGTCTTCAACCTCTCTGTAATTCCCATGATGAACTATGTGTTACTATGTTAGCACTTCCTTGAACATGAGAATGGGAAAAAAATAAATTGAGATTCCATTTAGTAAATTTGTGTACATTTGTAACAACTTTAGCCTTGAATACCCGATCACCATTACACTCTTGAAGGAACTCTCACAAACCTATACTATCTATCCAACTTTGAGTCCTACATTGATGAGGGTGCAGCCGAAGACACAAACAAATCACACAGAAAACTAGAGAATATTATTATTCAAAATAATGAAATTCTTACATGCAGAGGATCTCAAATCCTCAAGTTCTGCACTACATGCAAACTACAAAAAGTTACAAAAATTCCCCTTTTCACAACATGCGATCCTCTTTCCCAAAAAAACTACCCAAACAAATCAGAAACCAACCCATAAATAGCCCCTTTCCCTGTTTGGAGCCAAAAACAACATTCTAATTATGCACCAACTTTGGAAAGCCCTAACTCAAGATCTAATTGTCGGATCTTCAATCATAATACCTTTTCGAAAAGTTCTTGTGAAAATGAAACGCCAATAAGTGGGGCCTAAAGGCTGACCACTTTTGTTTTTCGCCAATTTTCGAGCCCATCCGGAGCCTTTAAGTCACTCAAAATTAGCTCTTAAGATTTTGTAGGGCAAAAAGAAGAAACTGAAACTTGAATAACTTTGAAGTGGGAATGATTTTAGCTTGATTCTTTCACCAAAGTTTTTATTATTCTATCCCGAAGTTTCCCTTAAATTTTTGTCTCCTCACACCTTCAAATTCACACCTGCTAAAAATAGCAGTTGAGCAGAAAAAGTAGAAAAGCAGTTCTAAAAGTTGGGAATTCTTCTTCGATGAAAAGGGTATCCAGAAATGCAAAAACATCTACACAAATCTAAATGAAAGTAAATATATTTTTGGGTGATGTAGGATTTCCCTTACACCACTGGATGCTCCTGCATCAGACACCCAAGGTAATTTGAAAAGTGACCCCGTCACTTCTCAGATGGTTGAGGAAAACCCAAATGGTCAACCTCTGCGTTAGACAACCAGGATGAATCTTCCATAGGCCTTCCTCTCCACTTCACAAGATATTCTTCATACTTCCTATTTCTGGTACTCCTTCACACATGGCTATCCAAGATTTCTTCAATCTCCTCCTTCTCTGTTCTCTGAAGTAGGTGCGGGAATACCACACTATTTCATTGCTAGTACTTCCTTTGCACCACCCTCATGATATTTTGTCAAATCTGCAATGTTGAACACAGGGGAAATGTTGAATCCATCCGACAACTCTACCTCATATGCGTTCCCTAAATCATGCCTCTTCAAAATTTTACAGGGATTGAACTTCTTCATCTTCAATTTGTTATAGGTTCCTACTAAAAACTTTTCTTTCCTCAAGTGGACCATCACTTCATCACCAATCTGAAACTCCTTATACCTCCTCTTCTGATTTGCCTTAGCCTTATACTGCATATTCATCTTGTTAATGTGTTCTTTTACCTTCTCATGCATATTCTTGATGTGTTCTGCAAAGTCTTCAGCTTCAACACTTGTCTTCTTTGCTTGGTCTACCTTCCTCAATTCCAGAGCAGTCCTAGGACTAGTTACATACACAATCTGCAATGGCGATCTACTAGTGCTTCTATTGACATAATTTTTGTAAGAAAATTCTGCCTGGGGTAAGATCAAATCCCATCCCTTGGGCTTATCTCCTACCAAGCATCTCAGTAGGTTACCCAAACTTATGTTCACAACCTCAGTCTGCCCATCAGTTTGTGGATGGTGTGCTGAACTAAACTTCAACTCTATTTTCAACTTCCTCCACAAGGTCCTCCAAAAGTATCCAAAAAATTTGGTGTCATGATATAAGACTATACTCTTTGGCAGACCATGTATCCTCACCACCTCTTTGAAGAACAATTTAGCAATGTGGACTGCATCATGGGTCTTTTGGCATGGGATGAAATGTGCCATCTTTGAAAACTTGTCAATTACCACAAATATTAAATCATTCCCTCTGTTTCCTTGGCAAACCAAGAAAAAATTCCATACTTATATCCTCCCACAGCCTCTCTAGTACAGGTAAGGTCTGATACAACTTGGTATTCTGACTCACTCCTTTAGCCATTTGACATACCCTACAACTCTGCACAAACTTCTTCACATCTTGTGATAACTGAGGCCAATAATAATGCTCACTGATAATGGAAATGGTATTATCCCGACCAAAATGTCTTGCCATTCCTCCACTGTGTTTCTCTTTTATCAGGTTCTCCCTCATGGAACTCCTCAGAATACACAATTGACTTCCCTTAAACAACATTCCTTATTGAATTATGAAATCCAGTCACTTTGTCCTGTCAACTATAACAGGTTCCCTGCAAGCTTTCCAAGCCTCCGCAAAATCAGGATCATTCAGATATAATGTCTTGAGTTCACTAAACCCAACCACCTCAATCTGAATTTATGTCAAAAATTTATGCCTCCTACTTAAGGCATCTGCAACCCTATTTGACTTCCCACTCCTATGCTTTAAAACAAAGGTATAACTCTACAAAAATTCTACCCATTTCATATGCCTCTGATTTAATTTTCCTTGACTACTTAGGTACTGTAATTCTTGATGATCAGTATACATAAAAAATTGCTTTGGCAATAGATAGTGCCTCCATTTCTTTAATGCTTGAACTATTGCATAAAATTCCTGATCATATACAAAGTACTTTCTCTTTGCATCATTTAACTTTTCACTAAAATAGTAAATGGGCTTACCTTCTTGGATTAACACTACTCCAATAGCACAACCACTGCCATCACAATCCACCTAAAACACCTTATTGAAATCTAAGAGAGCCAAAATAGGTTGTTTTGACACCTTCTACTTCAATAGATCAAAACTATTTGCTGCTCCAATGCTCCACTTGAACTCTTTTATATCCCCTCTCATTGTTTCAATCAGGGGTGCACAAATAATACTTAAGTTTCTAATAAACTTTCTATAAAAACTTGCCAAACCATGGAAAGATCTCACCTCAGTAGCAGTTCTTGGGGTAAGCAATTCCAAAATAGCCTTCACCTTCTCTGGGTCCATCTTGAGACCTTCTGTCGAGAAAACAAACCCCAAGTACACTAACTCCTTCTTCACAAAACTACACTTCTTCAGATCAATCAACAATTTCTCTTCTCTTAACTTCTCAAAGACTCTACCAATATGCATTATATGCTCATCCAGTGAGTTACTGAATATCAAAATATCATCTAAATACACAATAACAAAGCTTCCTAGGAACTCTTTCAATACCTTGTTCATAAGCCGCATGAATATGCTTGGTGCATTGGTTATCCCAAAAGGCATGACTAACCACTCGTATAGGCCCTCTTTGGTCTTGAAGGAAGTCTTCCATTCATCTCCCTCTCGAATCTAGATCTGGTGATATCCACTCTTCAGATCAATATTTGTGAAGTACTGATCTCCACTCAAACAGTCCATCAGGTCATCCATCCTTGGCAGGGGAAATCTATACTTGATTGTTATCTTGTTTATGGCCCGAGAGTCTGTACACATCCTCCACTCCCCATCATTCTTTTGTGCTAGTACTGAAGGTACTACACATGGACTTAGACTCTCTCGAATCAAACCCTTTCTCAACAACTCCTCAACTTATATGTTCAAATCCTCATTTTATGTAGGAGTCATTCTATGAGCTGCCTTATTCGGAAAACTGGCTCTAGGGATCAAGTCAATCTGATGACTGATCTTCCTCACTAGTGGTAAACCCTCAGGTACATTATCAGAAACAATATCTTGAAATTCTTTTAATAACCCAAAAATTTCTACTGAAACCTTCTCACTATTCTCCTTATCCATTCTAGGAATCAATGCATAACACACACGCTCATGCTTCATGCCTTCTAAAAGATTCCTTCCATCAACATAACAAATTATAACACTACTACATACCTTTTCTTCAAACTTCTTCAAGGGTTTCAACTTATGGAGAGCTCCATCCTTCATCAGGGAATAAGTGTTTGCATGGCCATCATGTACAACTCTCCTGTCAAACTGCCATGGCCTCCCTAACAACACGTGACATGCATCCATAGGGATGATATTACAGAGTACCTCATCATGATAGCTTCTGATCTTGAACTTCACCAGGCACTACTCATTGACTAGAACTTTGTGGTCTTTCTGCAACCAGGCAATCTGATATGGATGTGGATGCCTTTCTCTCTTCAACTTCAACTTTGTAACCATTTTTTCTGACACTAGATTATCGGTGCTCCCACTATCAACAATGACATCACAACATTTGTCTTCACACTTGCACCTTGTGCGAAATAGATTCTTCCTTTGTTCTAGCTCCTTCTCTTCAGTCACCAAGGCTCTTCAAACCACTAGGGTTTCTCACCTTTCAACATCATCTGAATGCTCAGATTGGGCCTCCTCATCTACATGCGCAACCCTTGCAAAACCTTTTAGCCTTTTGTCTATCCTTCCTTGGTGTTGTGGACATTCATAGGCTCGATGCCCTTCTTCACCACACCAGAAAAAAGTTCATCTAAAACCACCTCTTTCGGGTCCTTGCCCAAATCTTCCTCATCCTCTACCTCTTTGATCACCACTATTTTGATCATGAGGGTGGTAGAAGTTATCATTCCTCTGGCTTTGACTGGTACCGACATCTTCATTTTTCTTCTCATCCTGATTTCGGCTTCCAAAATATCTTCCGCTACCCCTTCCACTTTGACCTCGTCCTTTTTACTTGTCAAATCTTTTGTTCAGTTTCTCTTCAACTCTCAACGAAAATTGGTATGCATCCTCAATGGTGGCCATTCTTACCAGGCTTAGCTCCTCTTGAATGCTCGACCATAACCCATTAAGATAACGGGCTACCTTCTTGTTTTTGGCCTCTGCATGTCTCGTTCTGATGATCATCTTGTGAAAATCTTCTATGTATTCTTTCACAAATCTACTTTCTTGCTTCAACCCTTGCAATTTCTTCAATAGATCTAACTCATAGTCCATTGGCATGAACTGCTTCTTTAGTTTCTCCACCATGCGATCCCATCTAGTGATCTTTCCCTTTTCTCTCTTATTTCCTTCTAGTTGGACCTCTTTCCACCAGATACTGGCATGGCCCTTCAACTTCGTTTTTACAAACTTAACTCGATCTGGGTCCTCTACTTCTTCATACTCAAAATACTCTTCCAACTCGTTGATCCAATCAATCAACTCTTTCGGGTTCAGACTTCTAGAAAAACTGGGAACTTCTACTCTAGGTCTTTTTTCGATCTTCGAAATGGCCCTTATCAGTCATATTTGATCTTGATCAATAGCTTCTTCTTCCTCTTCTACATCTAAATCTTCCACCTCTTCTTCATCCTCACTTTCTTCTCCCCTTATCGGGTTTAACCCTCTTCTTAACTCTCTTTGTAATGCATTAATTTTTCTATGGAGGGCTCTAAAACCCTCGATCGCTAATGGATCTCTTCCACCAGCATTTCCGATACCTTCGACACAGCCTCGCCTACCACACACCACTCTTGGAGGCATCTTGAATATGTTGAACCCACAACCACATTCCTGGTGTGAACTGCCTCATGATCGGCGATCTGTCGACATGCTCAAGAAAACTTGCTCTGATACCACTTGATGAGGGTGCAATCCGAGACACAGAAAAATCACACAAAAAACCAAAGAATATTATTATTCAAAATAATGAAATTCTTACATACAGAGGATCTCAAATCCTTGAGTTCTGCAATACATGCAAACTACAAAAAGTTATAGAAATTCCCCTTTTCGCAACATGAGATCCTCTTTCCCAAAAAAACTACCCAAACAAATTAGAAACCAACCCATAAATAGCCCCTTTCCCTGTTTGGAGCCAAAAACAACATTCTAATTATGCACCAACTTCTGAAAGCCCTAACTCAAGATCTAACTATCGGATCTTCAATCATAATACCTTTTTAGAAAGCTCTTGAGAAAATAAAGTGCCAATAAGTGGGGCCTAAAGGTTGACCACTCTCGTTTTTCGCCAATTTTCGGGCCCATCTAGAGCCTTTAAGTCCCTCAAAATTAGCTCTGAAGATTTTGTAGGGAAAAAAGTAGAAATTGAAACTTTAATAACTTTGAGTCAGGAATGATCTTAGCCTGATTCTTTCACCAAAATGTCTATTATTCTGTCGCGAAGCTTCCCTTAAATTTCTGTCTCCTCACGCCTTCAAATTCATACCTGCTAAAAATAGCAGTTGAGCAGAAAAAACAAAAAAGTAGTTTTGAAAGTTGGGAATTCTTCTTTGATGAAAAGGGTATCCAGAAATGAAAAAACATATACAAAAATCTAAATGAAAGTAAATATATTTTTGGGTGATGTAGGATTGCCCTTACACCACTGGATGCTCCTGCATCATACATTGTCCTCTAAATACTATGCTTTCTAATTTCCATTATAAAAAATTATCTTTAGAGCTTATTTAAGATTCTTCATTTGGCTTGACTTTGGCCTCTAGAATTGTCAATCATAGTGATTAGACCATCATTATATATTGATTTCCCTCTTCATCATAGTTTATTATATTCAAGAAATTTTCATACCACTGCCTTAATGAGTGACATAGATTTTGAATTTTACTTTTCCTACTTGATCTAACTATCCACAAATGGCAATTTGATAGTGGAAAGAATATGATCCTAACTTGGTATGAGTTGTATAAGGTATGAATTAATATGTTTAATTAAAAGACGTCAAATGGAATGGATAGATCTGATGTAATCTCAATAGGGGAGACCAATGCCTTGCTGGGTAAAATGGAGTCAAATGAAAGCTTTAAAAGAATGGTTTCTATCTGGTAGGGATTCTAATTATTTGGCATATGGTATTTAGTCTATAACATGTATAAACATGCAAGGATGTAAGTATCAAACTCTTCTTAATGATCCAAATGATAATTTCCAGATTACTGTGAATGATTTGAAGGAATTAATCTTTGCTTGAAAGAACCAACCAATCACATCACACAAATACAACAAATGTGTATTGGTAAACTGAGAATATACTTGATATGTCAATTTAAATAATAAAGAAACATCGACCTTGGGGATGGCTTGATAATATTCAAATTAATTTCAACAAATAATTGATACCAGAATAGTGCCACAACATTAAATTTTATTCATCTGATCCTTCAAAATTTATACATGCATCATAGTCTCCTTGAATATTATTCTGAAAAATATTTACAGCAATATTCCTTTCTCTTCCTTTTTTTTTTTCTTTTTTAGAATTTTACAGATACTTATACATTTCAGATCATGGGTCATGACCCTTCATTTTGTGGTTATGGTCATTTAAATTTTTCATAGTTTAAATAAAACATTTTAATTAATTGCCCTCTTGGAAAATTAATTAATTTTTTAAACTATAGTCAGGGTTTTAATTTCACTTTATACCTTTTCCTGCCTTTTAAGTTTTTAATTTTACTGCTATCTTTTATATTTACCGCTCTACCGTGGGCTTTGACTTTTCTCCCACGATATGGTGGTGCCCGACCTCATTTTGACCGTCGTAGTCATCATAGTCATTTACCGCACTACCGTGGTCAACATACGACTTTGTGTGGTGTAGCGGTAACTTCTAACTACTATTTCCATTGCTTCCATCACTGTTACCGCATTACCGTGGTCTGTATTCGGACCCTCCGTGGTATTGTGGTATATGTCTTCGCTACTCCGTTGACTGTTCCCTTAGCCGCTTACTACACTATCGCAGTCACTGGCTTGGCCACCAACGGTACCATGGTAGATTTCCTTAACCATCACGTAGCTGTCTATCTTATGTTTATCGCAATTACTGCGGTTCATGTTTATACCATGCATGGTACTGCAGTGTGACCATTAACCATTTTCCTTCTGTTTGCCGCGGTCACCGCGGTCATTGAGATGACCCTCTACAGTACCATGGTAAAGGTCACTTTGACTGCTCTGTTGACCATTTACCGTAGTCACCGCGGTCTCAGACTTGACCGCGTAAAAATAGAGCAGTAAACCTTTGTTGCCTATTCTTTAGCCGCCACCACCATACCGCGGTTTAATTTTGGGAGACCGCAGTAAGGGGGTAAAAGCTTATAGAGTGAAATTTAAAAGTGCGGTAAGGGTTATAAATTATTTTTGCCCCTTTTGAATGGCGGTAAAGCTGAATTCTTCATAAGAAGGTAGTGAAATATAAGAAAATAAATAAGGGCAAGGTATAGAAAATGGTTTAATGATTTTATTGGATAGATAATGAAAATGCAAGGCATGAGTAGAAATTTCCTACGG
This sequence comes from Sequoiadendron giganteum, assembly GCA_007115665.2. Classification (NCBI taxonomy): domain Eukaryota; kingdom Viridiplantae; phylum Streptophyta; class Pinopsida; order Cupressales; family Cupressaceae; genus Sequoiadendron; species Sequoiadendron giganteum. The sequence goes on along the minus strand of CM021103.1, from coordinate 642,309,468 downwards.
TTTTGATGGATTTTTATGGAAAATAGATAGGAAAATCTAGGGAGGCTTTTTGTGAGAACTTCCAGTTCTAACAGTGGCTCTGTCTAGGGATGAATGATTTTGAGATCATTACAAGGATCCAGATCTCTGGGTAAGTAGACCAAATATTATGATGAGAGAAAGGGGAGATGAACATGATCCTAAACTACTGTACATGGAAAAAAGATCAAATAAGGGATTCCAAGACTGTCCATGTACTGGCAATTTCCTGTATCCTTCTCTTCCTATACGATTGTGCATGGAAAATTTATGAGAAGTCTTCTTCAAGAGTTGTCCATGCACTAGAAACCCTTGATCCTCTGTGAATTTTAAGAGAATTTTTTTTTTAGAAATTGCCCATGTATAGGCAATTCTTGCTCTTCACCACTCATACTTTGTAAATAATATGAATCCTCTCCCTGCTTTCCAATAATAACAAAAGGTCCTAACCACAATGCCTCAAATTTTCCATGTTTTCCCTTCTCTTGGCATCTAGCATTTCACATCAATACTAGATCATCTTTTTCAAATTTTCTATTTTTTTATTTTTTGTCAAACAAATATTTCATTTGTGCTTGCAACTTCATGTTCTGATTTTGAGTTGTTCTTCTTACTTCATCAAGTTCTGCAAGTTGCTCCATTCTCTCCTCCATTGGTTCAGGAACATCTATATCTTCTTGAAGGATAAATTTGTAAACTGGTAGTAAATTTTGCAAAGGCATCCTAGCTTGTGTCCCATAGACTAATTCATATGGGAATTTCCCAATTGCTCTTTTGATAGTAATTACGTCTGCCCATATAGCTAATTTTAACTTTGAATCCCAAGATATTTTGTTCTTACCGAGCATCCTTTTTATGATTTTTAAAAGACTCTTGTTACTAGATTATGCCTAACCATTAGCTTGTGGATGATATGGGGCATAATAAGAAATATTGGTACCATATGTCTTACAAAATTCTCTAAACTCATCAGACTTGAAACACATGCCATTATCTGTAATCACTCTCAATGGTGTACTGAATCTAGTAACAATGTTATCCATTAGAAAGTTGATCACAACTTTACTTGTTGCTTGCTTGGTTGGGATTGCCTCTACCCATTTGGTGAAGTAGTCAATGGCCACTAGTATCCATCTATGTCCTCCACTTGACTTCTCCTGAATTTCTCCAATGAAGTCAATTCCCCATTGGTGAAAAGGGGTTTCAACCTACATAGGTCTTAGTGGTAGAGCTCTCTCATACTTCATTTTCCCTGAGAACTTTTGGCATGCCTCACACTTCCTTACATATGAAAATGAATCATTAAAAAATCTTGGCCAATAATAACTTGCCCTGAGGATTTTATGTGCAGTTGTCTTTCCTGAATAGTGTCCTCCACAGACCTCTTCGTGCATTTCTTTCAGAACATGATTAGCCTGTGATTCATCTAAACATAACAACAAAATTCCATCCTTTTTTTTCTAGAACAGATCTCCTTCTATGAATACATACTTTGAAGCCTGAAGTTTTAAAGTTTTTTTTTGGTTATCACTGAGTCCCTCTAGGCATTTTGTGTTCCTAAGATAATGCATGATGTTTGTGTACCAGGGTGTATGCTCAATGCTTGCAATTGCATTCTTTTCTTCATGTACATTGCAGATTTGATTTGCCTCAATGTTTGTTTCTACCATCAATTTGGCCAATCCTTGGCCCTTTTTCAATTTAGTAATCTATATTTCCATATCAAATTCTTGAATTTTGTTAATCCACTTACATATTTTCCCTGTCACTTCTGATTGTGTCAAGATTTCTTTGACTGCTACATGAGGAACATATGCAATTACTCTGGCTCCAACAAGATATGGCCTAAAAGATTTTGTGGCTTTTACCAATGCAAAGGATTATTTTTCCATTATGGCATATTTCAATTATGATCCCTGTAAAGATTTGCTAAAGAAGGATACAGGTTGCTCATGACCATCCTCATTTTTTTGTAACATGACAACCACTATTGTATGTAGGGAAGCAAATGAAAATATCTGAAAAGGCTTTGTGAAATCAGGAGACTTGAGGACAAGGGCTTCCTTAATGGCTTTTTTAATGGATATAAAGGCTTCTAATGCTTCTGGGATCCATTCAATCTTTTGTCCTTTCTTTAACATTTTTGATATGGGTTTGACAATCTCAACAAAGCTAGATACAAATCTCCTTACAAAATTAATCTACCCAAAGAATGACTGGATGGCTTTCACATCTTTGGGGACAGGAACTTTTTCTATAGCCTCAACTCTTTCAAGATCTATCCTAACTCCCTCTTTTTATAAAATGTGTCCTAGGAGCTTCTCCTTTGTAACAACAAAATGACACTTCTTAGGGTTCAAACTGATGCCATATTCTAAAGCCTTAATGAATATTTTTTCAAGGTGCCCTATATGATCTTCATCTCTTTTTGAGTAAGCTATGAGGTCATCTTGGTACACAACCATTATAGCATTGATCAAATTAGCAAATGCTAAATCCATAGCCCTTTGGAATGTTGCTCCTACATTGGTGAGACAAAAAAGGCATTCAAACATACGCATATGTTCCCCATGGGGTTGTTAAGGCTATCTTATACTGCTCATATTCCTTGAACTTAACCTGGTTATAACCAGAGCATCCATCCATCATAGATAGCAACTCACATCCAGTTACTTTATGCAACATGGATTCCATGTTGGGTAGTGGGTAGTTATCTTTAAGAGATGCTACATTTAAATTTCTGAAATCTACACATAGTCTTATATCTTCATTTTTCTTTCTAACAAGAACAAGGTTTGATATTACCTCCATCTCTAAGTTGGCCAATAATTCCTGCATTTTTGGCTCCAGAGTGGGATTAATGGGCCTTTGTTTCTATCTAAATGGCTTTGTATCTTCTTTCAATGGAATTTCATGCTGAAATAAATCCTCCCTATATGCTTTGAGGTCTTGATAAGACCATGCGAACACATGTTTATACTTTCTTAACAATGAAATCCACATTCTTTGAACAGTAGGGCTTATCTTTTTTCAAATGTATACTTTCCTTGGTGATATTTTGGTCCCCAAGTTTATTTCCTCAATATCTTCCCCTCTGACTGGGGTTTCTTTCATAAGGGATCAATCACTTTCATCGTATACTCTTTCCAAAGCTACCAACTCCTTGGGAAGTTTATTAGTTTTGAGTTGCAGGACCTTCTTTCCAAACATTGTTTCTTCTCCATTTTTTTCTTCTACAAAGGCATTGAAATCCATTTCTTGAGCCTCATACTAGTCTATACATTGAAGGAACTTCAAGAGATCAATTTCATCATTAAAAACCTACCAATGATACACATTGTCTGGTACTGCAGGTTTTGTTTTGAATTCTACTTGGGAAACTCCTGCTAATGTAACATCATTTTATTTTAATGCTATATTTTCCAGAAAATTTGTCATTATGTTCTTTGATCTGTCTACCCAATCAATGGAAAAAGCATCAAATAGTTCAATTGTATCCCATATCACATTTCTATATTGTTTTAGTCTTTTATTTTTTGCCACATACTTTGATCTAATCTGAGATAAAACCAGTTCTGAATCTCCAAAAACTGTTACGTTTTTAATCTTGCGTTTAACAACTAAATTTAGACCACTCAGCAAAGCTTCATATTCTGCTACATTGTTTGTACATTCAAATGCTAACAAAAATGAATATTTATAAGTTGAACCATTAGGAGATATAAAAACTATACCAGCTCCACTACCCTCTTGGCTGCAAGCTCCATTGAAATACATTTTTCATATTCCTTGTTGATTATCAGAGATGTTTTGATCAATTGGAATTTTTCTTTCCAATTCAGGTTGAGATAGTTCCACTCTAAAACTTCCCAAATCAACATTTTTGATGCAATATTTTGCATGTAGCAGCAGCCTTATGGGAAACTTAGCTATTCGGGGACACTATGCACTAGCTAAGTAACCTTCAGGATTTTGTCGAAGCCGACACTTCGTTTAATGGGTAAATCAGAAAGTAAAGGAGATTGCAGGAATGTAAAATTTACACTACAAGTGATGTGCCAAAGCTTTTAGACAACTTTACCAGAGCATAGTGCACAATGCAAAGGCCTGAATCACTAAATTTCTATTAATTAAGATAGCTTTCTCAAAAGAACTTATCATGCGAAAATACCCTCTAATTTGTATAGTGTAATCAAACATAACTTCATTTTAACATAGAAGAGTCGGAGAAACATGCTTTGCATTCATTTTAGCTATGAAAGGTTACAAAAACTGAAGAACAGACATTCATACAAAAATAAAGATAATAGCACAGGTCAATAATCCTAACAATGCTTGAAAATAGAAAGGTCGAAACTATTTGGCACAATCCGCAATCTTTGAATTGAAAGCAACTATTACAAGAGGCTTACTTCTCAGTGCTTAAGAGTTTTTTGTAAAAAATAATCAACAACCTAATGAAAGAAAACATGGCCCCATATATTGGCTAGTCCACCTCCTAGAGACCCATCCAAAGAAAAACAACGCACACGCAGTGATCAACACTTCAGATCATCTCGAGCCGCCATAGTAAAAATTGTCCGATCAGCAACATGCCAGCAAAGCCATGACATAAAGCGAAAAACCATGCAATAGTAAGGGAGAACATGCGGCGGTAGGAAGTACAAAAGATACGTCGGTAGCTCCAAGGTAACTAGTGTAGAAATAGAAATGCCATGTGTTGTTCAGATGGAGCCCGACGGAGAGTTTAAAAGGTTCCCAATAGAAAACCTCGAGAGAGGGCCATGTGGAGGGCTCCGAACAAAAATAAAGAATGAGGCGGGCCCCACTCAAAAAATCAGCCAGTGTGAGCCACGCGACATGCAGACAGAGATTGCTAAAAAGCGAAGCGAAGGAAAATTGAAAAGCTTCACGAGGAAGCCACATGGAGAGCTCCAAAGGTAGTGAGCATAGAAAAATAAGGTGTAGCCATGGTGGTAAATATAAAACTGCAAAGACCTCGGCAGTTTTTGTTGAACAGTTTGGCGACTCATAGGGATTTTTCGCTCACGAAAAGGAGATCCCTAGAAACTTTGGTTCAACATCAAAAATGCTCACAACTTCGAGAGGGAGGTCTATAGACTGGTCCATACTTCGTTCAATGGTGCAGAGAGGGCTCACAGATGCTCGTGAGCCAGCCAAAGGTCGATAATTTCTTTGAAGGGCAATCCGCCTGACACTTTCGCTTCCAATTCCAATTGGAAGAAAAGTTGCGCTAACTGATGCACTATCCCCTTGATTTCTTTAGTGGTTGGAGCTTGATCAAATGTTTGGAAATCAGTAAGGTCTTGCTTCTTTTCTTCAATCATTGCAACAATATGCTCCATGCCTGCTACCGCCTGATCCATAATGAAAGGCGAAGGGAGGCCTTTCTGAGTCAAGCAGGAAAACTTTGCCCACATGTCGGTGGTAACCTGGTTTAACTGAGCTCTGCAATTTGTAACCTATTGAATGACCTCATGCATGGAGATGAGGCCACTTATGCCCAAATCCACGATCATTCGATCATTGATGCCCATGCCACTCAATGCTTTATCTGAAGCAGTATATAACTTCCCCAATAAAATTTTGGCTTCTGAAACCTTGTCAGAAGTTAACTCATGAACCTGCTGAATTGATTCACTCATTGTTTCATAGAGACTAGCCGCTTACGCCATAAGTTTCAAGGTGGGCTGAAGAGTCAGGCATAAATTCTTTACCTTGTCCTAGTATGATGCATGTATCTTTTTGGCAATTTCTAATTGGTTCATCCGGGGTGCAAGTGGTTGGGTCCTTAGAGTAGCCAATTCTACCTCTTTGCTGCCCAAACTTGCCACTGCCTCAACCAAGTTTTTGTCCAATGCGAACATCTGCTCCTTTAGGGAAAGAACTTTCTTTTCCCTTTCTACTAGGGCCAATTTGGCCCGCTTAGTCTTTTGGACCTCCAACTCTAAGTTGGTATTCATTTCAGCAATCTCGACAGTAGTGTTCAGTCGGAATTCTTTCATTCCCGCGTTTAGCAAATCGGACTCAGCCTTGAGCCTCTCTTCATTTGCTCGGCTCTGCTCGATCTGCAGCTCGAGAGTTAGAATGATCTCCTTGCTCAAACCTTGCAGCTCCTTGATTTGACTTTCAAAGGTACTCCTCTCCTTCTCAAGTCGCCCTATTTCATTCTCCTGGGCTTTGAACTTGTTTACCTAGATGTCGACCTTACTTTTGAGCTCCGCAATCTGATCATCCTTTTTCTTCACTTACCATCTAAGCTTGAGAAAGTTAGTGGTTACTATTTTTTGGGTCTCCTCCATCAGCTCAACTTTATTTCATGGGCAGGCCTGCTACGAGTCTAAACCGACAACATTCATAGAATTGTCACTGGGTTGCATTTCGCCTACTAGCTTGATCACATTAGGAGTGACCTTCACAAACATCAGGGAATTTTGGCCCTCATTGAATATGGTTTGCAAAAAAGGCTTCGTCTATCGGCCTGCGTCTTTCAGTCTTCTTTTGCTAATCCAGTTGGCACAGGTGCTTTTATTTGCATTGCCCTACGAGAAATATTCCTAGGCCAGAATAACCAATCCGCCAACAAAAGGATACTCCTGAGGAACTACTAGCGGGAAAGACAGCATGGCCGATACATCAAAGGTTTTGTTTGGTCGTGTTATAATAGCTATGGAGAATGGAAAAATGAAATTACCACTTGGAGGGGATGAAAATGAGGTGTAAGGGAAAACTAGAGATGCACTAACCACAAGATTGGGTCTTGGAGATAAAAATTGTTCGCCCACAAGCCCAAAACCTACACCAAATTTTGTTCCCAGCAAGACTTGGAAAGTAGAAGACACCGGTGGGAAAGTAGGAGTGGGGCTGGAATGCCTAACCAATCCAGTGGTGGAGAGATCTGGCACGGATGAAAGAGTAGGAGTAGATTGAGACGAGACTAGAGACATAGATGAGAGGGAAGAAGGAGGAAAAAGTTACCTAATGCTCATGCGGAGCCATAGATGCTTCGATCACTCCCTTCTTCAATTGTTCCTCCTCCGGACCTGCCTCTTCGGTTCATTGTCGCTTCTCTTTTGGACAATCATCAAGGTCAAGAATGACTTGTTTCTTACCACTTTTCATCCTCGCCTACCTTTGTGTTGATGTAGAGGAGGTGGCCGGTTGAGCTACTTGTGCATGCGACTCTTCATTCATTACAGATTGTTTTCCTATACTCTTCTCATGCATTGGACTCCTAGCTATGACAAGGGGGTTCTAATTTACTTACTCCTCAGATTTCACGATAGCCTCCTCTCTTCAATATTACTGCATAGATGTTGATTGGTTCAGAGAAAATTCAACATCCAGGTGTTCATTTTCCCAAATTTCATCAAATCTATCGTCAAGGGTTACATCATTATACATCTTGCCAATTGCCACAATCTCCTACAGGTATATCCAGAAAGCTTACATTTTATCGGGTGACCAACCAAGTTTTTTCAATTGAGTGACTATGGAGGAGTTGATACTCAGCTTTGGATTGACCCTCCCCACTATGTGGTCAAAATTCAGCCATGGCGATCGACCATCAACTGTAGGAAAATATTCAAGGCCTACATATCTACTTAAATTTCCTTCCTTAGCATTTCACCAGAGGTCCCAGAATGGCCGAGGTGAATGTAGAATCCTGATGCCGATTCCTAATAAATTATTGTCAAGGTTTTAATTCTAGGTATCATCAATTAATACCAATCCGAGGTGACCCAACTTGGAAAGCAGAATCACCGAGGTGTCAATTTTTGAGGTCCTCTTTTTAACCAGCGAGACTAGTTCGAACATGATTGGCAACAGTAAATGGGAGGTTAAGTGCTTTCCTCCCCACTAATCATCTTCAAGGGTACATAGCTACTTCATTGCCTCTAGGGCCAACACTCTATCAGAAAGAAAATGAGGGAGTCAGAAAGGCTCCCAGATAAAACCTGACATGCAGAGCATGGTGAAATCCACACCAAAGAACCAATCACAGGGCGGAGTTAACTTCCCCAACCAGGACTTTTATCAAGGTGATATGCGTTCGGTCATATTTATGTTAGCCTTATCTAAATCCCTTATAGCCGAAGCTATGAATGCATCTGAGAACGCATAATAATCAAAGGTTTTTGACATGGCAAGGGTCCATGTCGAAACCAACTTTCTGAAACCACCCTCATCAAAAACAGACAAGAGCATAGACGTTGCAAAATAATCTTCATTTTGGTGCAAAATCAAGTAAGCTAGGTAAGACGAATACCTGAACCTAGAGCCGGCCCCAAAATTCTGTAACTGATACCAAATTCCACTATTGATAACCCTTGCAAAATCTAGGAGTGGCGACTCGCGATTCTTTTTCAGCATAAAGTAGAGGGACATTTGAAACTGAAAAATGTTATTGTCCAAGTCCAAACTGCACACCATCACCAGCATAGAAGCAGTGGCAGAGACCCCACCTTTCAGAGCCTTCAGACTGAAAGGGAATTTTGGCGGTTTTGAACTGCTAATTGACTGATGCTCAGAATGATAAAACTGTGGCCCCGATTGGAGCTCTCCCCACTTTTGCTGCATTCTTTCCACTTTAAAATTTTTAACCTCCTTCCCCAAGGGAAGTGGGACGCACAACGTATCCTGAATAGCCTCAGGGCTAATGACTACCCTAAAAAAATTTCCACTGATAATCCCTGTGCTTGGGTCGAAGCGTGTCGCGCATGCTGCCACAACTTCTGGGCAAGGGTGCACCAAGGGAACCATGTACTATGCGAGCCCACAGAACCATAGTCATTTATGAAATTGGTCCATCATATGTTTCATTCTTTCACATGCAGCCTCCCTAAGGCTCTTAGGATTGCTGGATAACTCAGGATCGAAGACATTATCCCAATCTTCCAAGCCCACTGCCCAGTCTCTATGATGAACAATGCTCAATAACTTCTTGTTCACCAGCTGAGTGGAAGGCCGACTAGATTTCGCAGATATGCCCAGAGTAGCATAAGAGTCCCCGTCGTAAAGCTGCACATGGGGTGCGTTCTTCATTCACTCGCTTAGATCTCCTAAAACCAAGATCTATGAAGGGTCCTCTACAATTTTGGCCATTTCATATTCGCAAGAGTTTTTCTACAAACCTTTGGCAAATGGCTTAGCTTTTCTAAAAACGTCTCTCCTCTTGCGAATGCCTTAATTATTTAATTCTTGGTAACTTTTGCAATAAGTATGTCTCTCTGCATGCCATAACTTGTCTTTTTGATTTCTCGAGAAAGGTGGCCGAAAAGGTACGTGTCAGCCATCTATCCTTATTTATCACCATGCGTTACTAGTTTATTCATGTGAAAAGATCATCAATCAGGCAAACTGCTCAGGCATTCAATTGACAATCTTTCACATGTGACGAAGATGAATTTTATCTTGAAAAATGAACTTTCCCAACTCTACGAGCCTCCCTACAGGTTATCTGTATTGATTGATATCAATGCTCGTATGGGGCACATTACCCAACAGAGTTTTTCCCTATAATTTCATCCAATTCAGATGAGACGGCGACGCTTACTATTATTGACACCTAGCTAATCCGCGAATTGATGTGGCAACTCAACAGAGCAAGTTGCATGCTGCACCTACACTTTCCATCACCTCACATGATGAAATGTTGAAAATCGAGGCAATGCGACACACTCGAGCCTGACTGATAATTATGATTTTCTTTGGCTGGAAAACCTTAACTAGTCTATAAATAGGACCCTTTGTGCAACATTGCAAATCACAACATCCTCAAGCTTTTCTAGCTTAATAAGCTCCTGTTGCCTTAGCAATTTTCATTCTTAGCTAGAAAAACAGATAATCATGGAAACACCAGTGAGACTTACTTGCAAAAAGATCTAGGCTGCTTTTCTTGGCAAGATTAGATGCAGGCACCTAAAGCATATGATAGGTGTGAAAAACCTATTTTATGTGAAAGCAATCAAGTGGGTCCTTGGGAAGGATTGTGTGCACTATGATGAGCAGTACCGGGTGAACACCAGCATTTGCTCTCACTTTGTCGCCTCACTACTGGACATCAGTGTTTCCAAGTGCAAGATTCTGAAGCTGACAAAATGGGTCTTCCCTCAGCGCTACTTCAGAGGCCTAAAACAGATTGTGCGCAAGGCCTAATTTTGATCGCGGGATTCCCTCGGTTTGAAACATTCGCCTGCAACAGCTGGGTGGAGGCATCGTTCCAACCAGGCCTTCCTTTTCGGATTCGAGTTGGAAAATTATGAGGAGCATCGTGCCAAAGTCTGTGTAGGTTGGTATTTCTTGATGCATGTGCACTATATTGAGCCACTTCAAAATCTTCAGTGGTACGAATTTTTGGAAAAAATGGTGTTTCCCGACCCTGAGCCACCTATTGCCATGATTGCTAGTTCTTCCCCCTGATATCTTGAGGATGAAGCTGATTTTTCACAAATTTTGTTTTTCTATGCTTACAAGCTCCGCACTATAGCAGGCATGTGTAAATATTAACATAAGGCCTTTGGCCCGAATATATTGTAAAAATTTTCACTCTGATAATATAATATATATACCCATTTTAGAGCACCTAGCCCATTTACAATTTTCTTTTAATTGTTTGCATTATTGCTATAATTCATTTATGTTAGAGTAATTAGGTATTTACTTTATTAATTAAACAATATTTGTTTAATTATGTAAAGTTCCCTTTTTACCTCTTTTCGCTTAAGTTAACATTAGGTGCATAGTAATTAATTACTTTATTAATTATTATTGTGCAAGCCTAGGGTTTTCATCTATATATGGTTGAAAACTATCTTTTGTATTATAATTCATTTTACATTTTGGGTGAATACATTGCTCCACATTCTTGAGCATTTTCTTTGTTGCTTCTCTTTGCTTCTCCTTTTAACATGTTATTTGCTTGTAGAGGTCATTAGGCTCCTATGAAGTTGTATCTTCTCAAGTCCAACATGGTATTAGAGCTTCAGATCTGCAGCTGCTTGTTCTTGTTTTGAAGATTTTTGGAGCTACAAGGGTTTGTTGCAAGCCATTTTTTATTGGAGTCGTCATCATTTTTGCTTCAAAAATTCAATTTTTACTCATTTACAAGAAAAACAATTTCTGGGTTTTGTAGCCAGCGTCAAAATCTAAACTGGGTATTTTTTAGATTTTGCATATCTTGCATAGATCTAGAGAAAATCACTGTTGAAAAAATGGCGCGTGTCATTTTTCTCCTGGCTGAAAGTTAAAAAAAATCATTTTCTCGTATTTTTGCTTGTTGGATCAAGAAACGATTTTTGGGTTTTGTTTCTAGCATCAAAATATTTATGCATTTTTATTTTTGTCTACAAACAGTGACTAGATTTTCCAGAAATCAAGTTAGAAATAAATATTTTTTGTTAAAAAATTTGTTTCCTGCAAGCTAAATTTAGTTTTTGAAAAATTCCTAACTTTTGGCCATGGTGTCCGTTTTGCGCAAATGAATAGGCATTGGAAAGGTGTTATAGTGCTCTTTCTAGATCTACAATCTATCTTATGAGAACATTTACTAGGCATTTTTTATTCAGCTTTCAGTGTTTTTACACTTTGCTTAATTACTTGGTCATTCTGGCTCCTTAATGGGTTTTGTTTGCATGGAATGGGTTATATTAATTTGATCTAAATGCTGTAAGGTCAGATTTCTTAGTTTTTTTTCATTTGAAGAATTATCATGGGTTTTTCTACTCACCCTTTAGTTGTAATTCTGGAACGAGGTAATTATGAGTCATGGGCAAAGGGTTTACTTACACATTGTAGGTGGCTTAATATTTTGCCTTATTTGTATGATCTCATACCTGAACTAGCCACTTCAGAGGGAAAATTAGCATGGGACATCATTAGAAATCACATAGTAGGACTTATATTGTCTAGTGTTGATCATGACACTGTGTTGGCTATATCGGACATTGATTGTCCTCACCCACTTTGGACATGTCTTTGGGAGATCTATGGAGACCCAATTCTCTCTCCATTTTCAAAGGATCCTACTTCAGATTGTCTCTTACCCATTGCTTGGAGAGAGAACACACCCTTTGATCATGATACTTTAGAGGAGCTTGAGTATTTAGACACCCTTACATGTTCCGATGGATCAGAGGTTTGTCTCACAATTCTTACTCTTCAGACCGAGACTTCATCAACATCTCTTATTGTTCTTGATTCAGTGCAGCAGGGAATCATACATCTTCCAGACATAGCTACTTTGGACTCTTATGTTGCAGACATATCTTTCTTGTTTGTGGAGTCCTATATTGCAGATTTGGAGGATTATTTTGAGGACATTCATCTCCTCTACCTTGATAGTTAGGTTATCACTGTTCGCCCACCGTTATCCATGCATTTAGAGGTTGCATTTTAGTATTCTCCACTTCAATTTGGAGTTGGCATTATTTTTTTCTATTTAGACAGTGAGACTCTTCAGCATCCTATCATGGCACACATCTTGAGATAGATTGGTTCATCATTCTTCACAGGGTTTCTTCGACATCATCCTTTCGATCTATTTCTTCCCAAGGGGAGGAATATCATTTGCCACTTCAGGATCTCCTTTTGGATTCTACATCAAGCATCTAACATTGTGACAAGAGTTTCTTCATTGTGGGGGTCCTTCTTCTCTCTTTCTATCTCTCCTACGGAGACCATTGTACATGTACTTATATGATAGAAGTTGTCTATGGGGGGTATAATGTTATCCACCTCCTATCCTTCTTTCATTAGTGCATTGTTTTTCTTCCTTGCATTCTATTTTTGGGAGGAGTTTTGTTCCCTCTGGGTTTTCTCCTTTACCCCATTTCATTTAGTTTGCATTGATTTTGTAAATGGGTACCTGATCAAGCCTTGTTGTCGAGACCCATTGCTTTTGCTTTCAGTAGCTTCTTCTAGGTTTTAGCTTCTCCCTAAGTCTATCTTAAGGGGGGGTGTTAGAGTAATTGGGTATTTACTTTATTAATTAAAAATATTTGTTTAATTACGTAAAGTTTCCTTTTTACCTCTTTTCACTTAAGCTAACACTAGGTGCATAATAATTAATTACTTTATTAATTATTATTGTGCAAGCCTAGGGTTTTCATCTATATATGGTTGAAAACTATCTTTTGTATTATAATTAATTTTACATTTTGGGTGAATACATTACTTCACATTCTTGAGCATTTTCTTTGTTGTTTCTCTTTGCTTCTCTTTGTAACATGTTATTTGCTTGCAAAGGTCACTGGGCTCCTATGAAGTTGTATCTTCTCAACTCCAACAATTTCTTGCACTGAGAGGATCCAAAACTTAAAGCTGGGAAAAGTAATTACATATATACAAATGTACAAAAATAACTCATAGGCTGAATTAATAGAATTTTTTAAGATGTATTCAATTGATTGGAATACTCAAGGCATTTCCTTCCATATCTTCCAACTCAAATGAGTTGAACTATTTACACTGATAAATCTTGAATGGCCCTTCCCAGAGACTGTCAAATTTGTTGTGTTATCTAGGCTTTGCTCCACGCTCATTGAATTTGAGAACTAAATCTCTGCATTGGAACCCTTGATCGAAAGCTCTTTTATTGAACCATTTCTTTACCACCTGCTGGCGGCTATTCACTGCTTCTAGGGTGTGTTCTCTTTTCTCTTGCACCTCGAGCAACTTGAAAAAATGCACCTCAATCACCCCATTTTGTTCGATTTCCAAGGACTTGAGGAATTGTAGGGTGAGAATTTTCATGGCTATGGGCAGCAATGCCTCCTTCCCATACACCATCTCATATGGTGAAGTCTTTAGTATTTGCTTGGGCATAATTTGATCTGCCTAGAGTGTTGTCCGAAGGTTCCTATGCCACTCCTTTTGATCAACCTGATGAGGTTTTTATTAGTAGACTCCACGAGACCATTTCCCTGGGGATAGTAGTTAGAGGAGGTTTTCAAGAATACTCTGTACTTTAGAGCGAACTAACTCATTTTTTGAGCCAAGAAAAGTCTTAGCATTGTCAGAGATAATCATTTTAGGCAGGCCGAATTTGGCCACCAATTCTTCTAAGAAATTAACAATCTTCAATTCAGTCACATTCTTCAATGGCATTACTTCAGTCCACCTAGTAAAATAGTCTGTTGTTGTTAGTATCCATTTGTGCCCAGCTATAGAAACAGGGCTAATCATCCCAATGAAATCTAAACCCTATTGAGCAAAAGGTTCTTCTACCACTATAGGCCTCAAAGGAATGGCGGAATTTTGTCTCTTTGCGACATAAAACTGACATTCCTTACAAGACCTAATCAATGAAAATGCATCTTTGAAAAGTGTCAGCCAAAAATAACCTACACACATAATTTTTATTGCCGTGGTTTTTGCAAAAAAATGTCCACCTAGAGGGCTGTTATGGTATTTCTCTAAAATATTATTGGCTTGATCCTCATCCATACATCTTAGCAGGATGTCGTTAAAATTCCTTTTAAATAGGACGCCCTCCAAAAGGACATAACTACTATTTTGTAGGTGATAGAAACATCTTTTAAAATATGGGAGATCAATTGGATACCTTCTCGTCCGCATAAAATTTATTCTATCATCAAGCCAGTTACTCTGGGAATTCTCTTTGTTTATTAACACAGGTTCTGGGGCATCAAGTTCTATCACCGTTTCACTGTTTTCGGTGATATATTCGCACAATCCTTTTCCCTTTATAGTCTTGACATGTCTAACTTCAATGTTGTATTATAGGATCTTGGTGATTTCTCCTTCCATGATATATTCTCGCACACTAGGATGTGGTACACATACAATCACCTTATTATATGATATCAAATGCTGCAACTTCTTGAGCCTTTTAACAATGGAAAAGGCCTATTTTTCTACAAAGTTATACTTTACTTCATATTCTTTTAGGGTTTGTGAGTAGAAAGCAACAGGGGACTCCCTTGTATCTTCATCATCTTTTTGCATGAGCACTGTGGCAATACTATTTCCACCGCCAAAAACATACATGATAAAATCTTTCAACAGGTTCGGGTTAACCAACATAGGAGCGAAAGAAATAGCCTCCTTTATAAGCTCAAAATTTTTTTTGGCTTCCGTCATCCATTTGAAAATCTGCTCCTTCTTGATTATTAAAGTAATAGGGCAAACAATTCCTGCAAAATCCGCAATAAAATAGCTAATAAAATTGACTTTTCCCAAGAAAGACTGCACACCTATTTTGTTGACAAGCAACGAGAGTTCTCAGATCGCGTCCACTCTTTCTGAATCAATGGCAATGCCTTCTTTGGAGACAACATACCCTAATAACTTTCCTTGGGGAACTCTGAACACACACTTCTTCGGGTTCAAGGAGATCTCAAATTCTTGGCACTTTTGGAAAACAAGCTCTAAATGATCAAAATGATCATCAACAAAGTTTGAGAATACTGTTAAATCATCCAGATAGATGAGTATAATCTTATGAATCAAATCTTTAAAAGCAATGTCCATAGTTCTCTAAAAAGTGGCTCTAGCATTTGAGATCCCAAAAGGAATTTTAGCATATGTATACATTCCCCACTTAGTAGTGAACGCTATCTTGTATTGGTCCTCCTCCTTTACCCAAATCTAGTTATAGCCTGAAAAACCATCCCGCATTGAAAACATTTCAGAGCCAACAACAGTTTGTAGGATTACTTCCATTGAAGGTAGGGGGTAGTGATCCTTTAAGGATGCTCTATTTAGGTCTCAAAAATCCACACATAGTCGTATATCTCCATTTTTTTTCTGGACTGGCACTAAGTTTGACGCCCAAGTGCTATGTTTGATCAGGAACACTATTCGAGATGCGATCAGCTTGTTCAGCTCCTGTGACATGAGAGATTCTATCTTTAGGTTCATAGGTCTCTATTGTTGGCGAACTGGCTTCGCCCCTTCAGACAACTCGATAGTATGCTCAATGATTCTTGGATCATACCCCTTAAGATCATCATATGACCAAGCTACTACACCTAGATATTCTTCGCATAAGTGTTTTAGTGTATCTTTATTCTTTTGCAAGACTTCTTTCCCAACTTTGAGCTTCCTATCTTCCCTGATATAAAAATTGATGTAATCGCCTTTGTCTGCCACCAGCTTTCTCTTGTCTCTTATCACATCATCAAAATCAAAAAGGCTTTGCAGAGTAACTAGGCCTCTAGGGAGCTTGTTGGACTTCAACTGGATGATTTCATCTTCGTAAGCTTTGACGATCTTTGGCTACAGCTGAATGAAAAATTCCCTAGATGACTAAAGGAATGATGCAATATGAGAATCTCTATCAAATCTTTCCAATCTTGATTGTTGTCGGGAATAGCAAGTCTTACGATTAACCTTACCGCATGCTTATTCCTTAATAATTCAAAGGCCGACTTGAACTGAGCCCCTATAGTTGCCATCCTATCGGCTTCAAAATTCATCTCTCTCGGAATAGCCTAGATATTGAATGCTTCAAATTTTTCAATCATATCCTAGACTCTATGTCGATAGGATTACATACGGATGTTTTTAGCAACAGAACTCTAGTGGATTTGGTTACACACTAGCTCCAAATCTCCAAAGACACTTATCTGTTTATCACCCATTTGTTCTGCAAGGCTTACACCATGGACGAGACCTTCATATTCAGCCTCATTGTTTGAACATGGAAACTAGAAATGGTAGGACCTCAAGGTTTTATCATCGAACAGGGATATCAGATAGATCTCGACTCCAGCTCCTATTCTACATCTAGCTCCATCAAAGTATAAAGTCCATATTTCTGAAGATTCTTCACTTTCAGGTTCTCTGGTAACTTTGGGCATGATTTTCCCCTCTTCATGTATTACATAAGTTTTGAGGCTAGTTGAGTGGTAATTCCCGAAAGGGTCTGTCCATAAATTATTTCAACAAATCTTCTTCTTCCATTGTCCGAGAACTAGTAGCCTCCTCTCCTTCAAGAAATTCCACATTGTACCTTTCTTCCTAAGAGATTGAAGTGTGTGCTGCTTTAAAATTTAACAAAGCCTCATCAACAACGTGCTCAAAATGAAGAGTTTTCGACAATAGTTTCATCTTAGCCCCATGCTTAGTCCTTAGAATCAAGTGCGACCAATCTAGTGCCATATATCCTCCTACATTTGCAGTAAACTCTTGTGACAAACATATCCAAAACAAAGGAGGGATATCGATGAGTATGGTGTCCTGATTTACAATGATACTATGGTAGGCAAACAAAGTCATAGGTAATCCCTTGATTATCCCAACAGTATCAATCTTATTTCCATCAAGCTGCATAACTCCTTTATTCAAAGGTTCATATTTTAGACCCAAAGCATCAACTACTTGCTTTGGCATGATAGTGGTGCTAGCACCAGAATCGATCATACAGTTATGTAGTAGCTTGTCACCAATAATTAGTGTTAGAAAGAAAGGCTTCGGTTTAGGCTTACTTTCCCTTTTGGACTCGAGCTTCTCCTTTGGTTCAATCTTTAGCACTTTATCCAAATCAGGCCTAGATACCCCCTCTCCATTAGATAGAACAGGAACCTTAGAATCCTCCTCAACTAACAACACCTTTTGTAGCAACACCTTCTGCTCTGGAACAGCCAGGAGATCCCATACAGAAGCGTTGGTTGATGAATTCTTTAGTTGCTCCACCACGTTGAATTGCACTCGTACTTGGTGAGTGGTAGTGGCTTGCTCCTTTAGTTTGACAGTCGGTACAGGCCTTGCGGTTGGTGCGTCCAGCAATTTAGCATCAGTAGGAGTGATCGATGGAACCTTCTCCTTCAGAGGAAGCGGACTTGGAGAACTAGGAATAGTTGCTTCAGACTATGATGGGATTGGCAATAGGCCTACCGCTGGGCTAGGCATCGATTGTGATGTAGCTTTTGTGGGTAAGGTTGTGAATTCTCTGATGAATCTGTGCTTGGAACATGTGTTATAGTCAGATGGCACTTGGGGTATTTTACCTATAGGGATGTCATTAGGAAATGCTAACTCTTCTCCTTCAATCCAAGAAAAGAGAGCCTAGTCTGGAACAATGTCCAACTCTTGTTGGATAGACATCCCTTGCATTTGTGTGGCGAGGACTGCATTGTCCATTTTTTGAGAAGCATATGGTGAGTTGATAGAAAGAGATGTGTTGCCCTGGCTATGTTGATCTGCAATTTGTTGTTGCAAATTTCCCTGCGGACAATTTTGCGACATGTGTGCATCATTGCAAGGAAAACACCATGAGTTAGCATCTTCAACCAAATTGTTTTGTCTTGCCACCAGTTTCTTATTCGAACTAGGATAAACAATCTGCATAGGCAGGGTTACCAGAACCATCTAGTTACTCGGTTGAGCCGAAGTATTCCCTCATGATCTATCCTGCCACTGATTTGATTGGTACGAAGGTTTTCCGCCTTGGTAATTTTGGTACATGAGCTTTTGATAGCTATATTGTTGTTGCTTTAAAGTATTCAGTTCATTAGTCATAGCCCACATCTGTTCTCTCATCTCGTTCATCTCAACAGCCATAGGATTAGGCACAGGAGCTACCACAGGGGCTGCCATTGAGGCTGAGCTTGGAACACTTCCAAGATAGACATATATAGATTGGGGAGGAGCTACAGGAGCACTGGTAGAGGGAACTTCAGCCTCTATAGCATTGCACTCAGGGAACAATGGAATAATGGGTCTCGATGCCAACTTCCTTGCAACGATCAGATTATTTTCTGCTACGACAGCTAGGGTGTAAGCATCATGAAGAGTGTCTTCGCCTAGAGCTTGTAACATCATGGATATATCGGCGTTGATTGACTTTAATTAGAACATAAATGCTAGATCCAGAGGAGGTCGGCTACCCACAGGCACTCTCTACTAGGTCGAATGGAATCTCACATTGAAGTCGAGTAGAGCTTCATGAGGGGCTTGCTTTATATTTTCCAGTTCGTGGTAAAGTGAAGATTTGTCACCGACGTTCGAAAAAAATTCATAAAACGGGGTCCCAAGTTGATCCCAGGTAGCAATAGTATTAGCTTGTAAAGTCTTGTACCAGTTTAGTGCCTTTTCTCGAAAGGAGACGGTAAGAAATTTGAGGGCCACATTTTCGTTTGATACACCATGTACTAGACATACGTCTGCTACATCTTGCAAATGCTCGGTTGGTGTCTTTGATTCATCCCCAAAGTATTTAGGGATAGCCTTTAGAGCAGAAACGGGGATAGGGGCCCATACTACAAGGGGCACAAGTGCTACTAAAGGACTGCCAGAGTCCTAGGCTACGTAATTTCTAATAGCTATATATATTGGTGGGTTAGGTGATGTCGGAGAAGGAGGAAACGAAGGTGGTGAAGGGCTTCCTCGATGACCCCTCGGGAGCACAAAAAATAAAGGCGGAATAAGTTGGCAAGGGACTCTTGCAGTTTGTGACCTAGTCACAGGTCGATGGCTCATACACACCTATAATGATCAGGCGAACATGCTAGTTCGCGGTCCCATCGGACATGCCAAAAAAAGAATTGTTGATGCAATATTTTGCATGTAGCAGCAGCCTTATGGGAAACTTAGCTATTAGGGGACACTATGCGCTAGCTAAGTAACCTATGGGATTTTGTCGAAGCCGACTCTTCATTTAATGGGTAAAGAAGAAAGTAAAGGAGATTATAGGAATGTAAAATTTACACTGTAGGTGATGCGCCAAAGCTTTTAGACAACTTTACTAGAGCACAGTGCAGAACGCAAAGGCCCGAATCACTAAATTTTTGTTAATTAAGATAGCTTTCTCAAAAGCACTTATCATGCAAAAATACCCTCTAATTTGTATAGTGTAATCAAACATAACTTCATTTTAACATAGAAGAGTCAGAGAATCATGGTTTGCATTCATTTTACCTATGAAAGGTTACAAAAACTGAAAAACAAGCATTCATACAAAAATAAAAAATAATAGCACATGTCAATAATCCTAACAATGCTTGAAAATAGAAAGGCCGAAAATATTTGGCACAATCCGCAGTCTTTGATTTGAAAGCAACTATTACAAGAGGCTTACTTCTTAGTGCTTGAGAGTTTTTGTAAAACTTAATCAACAACCTAATGAAAGAAAACATGGCCCCATATATTGGCAAGTCCACCGCCTGGAGACCCATCCAAAGAAAAAGCAACCCACGTGCAATGATCAACGCTTCAGACCATCTCGAGCCACCACAGTAAAAATCATCGGATTAGAAACATGCTAGCAAAGCCATGACATAAAGCAGAAAACCATGCAGCAGTAGGGGAGAACACATGGTGGCAGGAAGTACAAAAGATCCATCGACAGTTCCAAGGTAACTGGTGTAGAAACAAAAATGACACGTGTCATTTAGACGGAGTCCGATGGAGAGTTGAAAAGGTGCCCAACAAAAAACCTCGAGAGAGGGCCACGTGGAGGGATCTGAACCAAAATAAAGAATGAGGTAGGCCCCACTTAGAAAAGCAGCCAGTGTGAGCCATGCGGCACATAGACGAAGATTTCTGAAAAGTGAAGCGAAGGAAAATTAAAAATCTTCATGAGAAAGCCATGTGGAGAGCTCCGAAGGCAGTGAGCATAGAAAAATAAGGCACAACCGTGGTGGTAAATATAAAACTACAAAGACCTCGATATTTTTTGTTGAACAAACATCACAGAAGCAATTTAGTGGCTCTTGAGGGGCATATTCAAAAATTTGATTCATTCTAGGTTCTTTATACAATTTTACCTCTTCTCCATTTACTGGTATGGTGGCATATGATAAGTCAAATTGTACATTGCCTCCTACTACAGCAGTCCACTATCTTGATAGAAGCATTCCAAACTGTGGAGGTGTGTGAATTACAGTTATGTCAATAGTGTAAGCAGCTTGTGGCTAATTTGCTAATCTTACCTCCACATTTTTCATTATTCCCACAATTGGGACAAGTCTTCTATCCATAACATAAAATTTACCTCATTCCATATCTATCCATAAACCAAGCTATTTCATTACCCCCACTGGCATGATATTGATGGAGGCACCTGAGTCTATCATGCAATTTCTTACTAGCTTGCCACTTATGAGAAAAGTGGTGAAGAATGGGTCAATCTGCGGTGTGTTCATTAGGCAAGCCTCTAGGAGTTTTACCTCTTTCCTTTTATTACTTATTTCAGAGACCTCTTTATTCCCAGGGCTTATATTTTGATTTCCATTAGAAATAAGTTGTATGGTACTTTCCCTATATTCCTTGATTTTCATCATTTCACCTAAGGGTAGAGATATTTTTAATTGAGAGAGAGCTTGTATAAAATCAAAAGATGTACCTTCAGTTTTGATTGCCCTTTTAGATTCAGTATATTCTCCTTTGTTTTCTTCTTTCTATAGTCTTGATGTTTGATCTGGCTTTTTTTTTTTACTGGGATGTTTCTTGTTTTGCTCCATAGGGGACCCCTTTTGCTCTCTATTGTCTCATTGTTTATTATCAGTCCCTTTTGATGTCTCATCTAATGCATTTTTTTTTTTTATGAATATCCCCCTTGGGACACCTTCATCTCTATTTACTGTTCTGTTTCTCAAACTATATTTGCTTCTAGCATCATCCACTACTGCAATTGTCAATCTTTTAATCTCCTCTTCACTAGGTCTTCTTATATTACATCTGTTAGTTTGGCTTGATGCAATAGGGGGGTCTTGATTGCTTTCATTTTCCTCATGGTCAGATAAAACATGTTGCTCTGCCATGTGAAAATTGAATTTTTGGTGGTCCACATTGTATTCATATCCCTCCTCTTCTGAAGATGCATATTCCTATTCCAAAGGGTTAAGAATGTGGTATGTTAAATATACATTCTAGTCTTCACCACCATCATTATTTGGTATATCTTCCTCTGATATTTACTGGGCTGTTACACAATGTTTAGGGGAATGTGGTGCATGGCAGACAGAACACCAGGGACTTTTATCTACCATGTATGCCCCTTTTCTTTTTAATGGATCTGGTGTTTCCTTATTCCTTGATTTATCACCTACTAGCTTCCCATCCTTCCAATTGGTATTATAAGGCATGTCATGCAACCTTGGTCTCTCATTTCTATATGTGTTCTCCTGCCTATTTGGGGGAACATATTGGGGAACTCTAGGGTTTTCCCTCTTAGAAAGTATCCTTGCAGCTTTTCTATTATTTTCTATAGTTAAGGCTATCTTTTGGGCCTCATCCAGACTTCGAGGATCTCTATTTCTTAGTTCATATCCTATCTTAGGATCAAAGGCCTTCAAATAGACACTCAATGCAGCAGTATCAGTCAATTTGGAAGCTTGAGGTATTTTATTGTGTAATTTAAAAAACCTCTAGTTAAAATCAAAGGCTGACTCATTCTGATGTTTCTAAATTGTTACTAACTCATGTAATGCAAAATATGATGCACACTGACTTCCATATTGCTGAAGAAACAGGTCATAGAATACTTGAATGGATGCTATCGGTAGGATATTAAACCAGTCCCTAGCATCCTCAATTAATGACATCATAAACAATCTCATCTTTACATCCTCATACTGCATGCCCAAATCCTAAATGACTATTTTGAAATTTCTCAGATGTTCCTAAGCAGTAACTGCATTACTTCCTATGAATTTAGGAACTAGATTCCTCCAATTGTTGTTTGGGGGGTAAGAATAAATCTGAAATCCAGCAAGATCAAATTGCCTAATCATAGTTGTGTATTATGGGAGAGGATTTTAAAATTGTTGGTGTTGGTAGAGTATGTTATTATTTCCCATGTACTGATGGCCTTGTGGGGGTATATATTGTTGATAAGGAAATGGCTGAATATTTCGGTGTTGTGGGGGAGTATTTTTGTTTCTATTATGATTCCTTGGTGGATTTTAGTGGACTAGTGGGGAATTTGATGGCTTCCTATTGTTGTTCTTATGAGGAGGGGTGTATTTGGGTGAATTAGCCATTGGTGTTTTGATCTGAGCTTTGTGTAACTTCATCCTTCTTAATTCTTCTATTGCTTGAAGTTCTTGCTCATACTCTACCCTTAATCTTTCTGTATTTTGCTCCCTTTGTTCCAACTGCGTATCTTCTTCATCTCATGCCATGATTTCATGATTTTCTTCGAACGTCTGATCATACTCAAGACATCCTTCATAGAGTGTTGTTCTCTTCTCAAATTCAAACTCTTTTCTTTTTCTAGCTTCAAACTCGGCCATATGCTCATCATCTTTCTCAAGGTCTACCCCATGGGAAGGATTTCTCCTCTCCTCAGGAGTGTGAAGCTCCTTAGACAGACTTTCTTCGTTCGCAAGTGTATCATATGGATTGTATGTTTCCAATTATTTTGAAACTTTGTTTTTTGTTGCTGTGTCTAATTCATTGAATGCTTTCTTGCTCTGATTATTTTTGGGATTTGACTTTCCTTTATTATCAAGACCATCATCCTCTTTGTACGAAGATCTTCTTCCTTGCATGTTGTGAGTTATCATGATATTCTAAGCTCTAGGTTGATTCCTTTCTGATTTGTATTTTATCTTATTAGTCATAATACTTTTATTCATTCAAATTTGCCACCCACTTTTTCTAAAATTGAGAAAAGATTTTGGTTGTCTTACCCAGTGGAGTCAATTTCTTTCAAATTTCAGTTATGGTTTTCTATAATGACTTTATATGGAAAGGTTGTCTATTAACAGACAATTTTTCTAGTTTATCCCCACCAGAGTCGCCATTTTGTTGGTTCTCAAAAATGCTAGTTTCAATGAACCATGGGAGGCTGCCAAACTCTCAATACATTTTTGCTCAACTAACAAGGCCAGCTTGTATGGTTGAACCCTCTACTCTAAAAGCTTTGCTAGACCTAGGCAGGTGTACCTATATGAGTGACACAAATTTTGAATTTTACTTTCCGTACTTGATATAACTATCCACAAAGGGCAATTTGATAGTGGAAAGAATATGATTCTAACTTGGTATGAGTTGTATAAGGTATGAATTAATATGTTTAATTAAAAGATGTCAAATGGAATGGATAGATCTGATGTAATCTCAATAGGGGAGACCAGTGCCTTGTTGGGTAAAATAGAGTCAAATGAAAGCTTTAAGAGAATGGTTTCTATCTGGCAGGGATTCTAATTATTTGGCATATGGTATTCAGTCTATAACTTGTATAAACATGCAAAGATGTAATTATCAAACTCTTCTTAATGATCCAAATGATAATTTCGAGATTACTGTGAATGATTTAAAGGAATTAATCTTTGCTTGAAAGAACCAACCAATCACATCACACAAATACAACAAATGTGTATTGATAAACTGAGAATATACTTGATATGTCAATTTAAATAATAAAGAAACATCAACCTTGGAGATGACTTGATAATATTCAAATTAATTTTGACAAATAATTGATACTAGAATAGTGCCACAACATTAAATTTTATTCATCTGATCCTTCAAAATTTATACATGCATCATAGTCTCCTTGAATATCATTCTGAAAAATATTTATAGCAATATTCCTTTCTCTCCCCTTTTTTTTCTTTCTTAGAATTTTACAAATACTTATACATTTCAGATCATGGGTCACGACCCTTCATTTTGTGGTTATGGTCATTTAAATTTTTCATAGTTTAAATAAAAGTTTTTAATTAACTACCCTATCAACAAATTAATTAATTTTTGAAACTGTAGTCGGGCTTTTAATTTCACTTTATACCTTTTCCCGCCTTTTAAATTTTGAATTTTACTGCTATCTTTTATATTTACAGCTCTACCGCAGGCTTTGACTTTTCTCCTACGGTATGGTGGTGCCCAACCCCATTTTCACGGTCATAATCACATAGTCATTTACCGTGCTACCACGGTCAACATATCGACTGTGTATGGTATAGTAGTAACTACTAACTACTATTTCCATTGGTTCCATCACTGTTACCGTGTTACCGCGGTTTGTATTCGGACCCTCCGCGGTATCGTGGTATATGTCTTCGCTGCTCCATTGACTATTCCCTTAGCCACTTACCGTGCTACCATGGTCACTAGCTTGGTCAGCAGTGGTACTGTGGTAGACTTCCTTAATCGTCACCTGGCTGTTTATCTTATGTTTACCGTAGTTACCTCGGTTCATGTTTATACTGTGCACGGTACTGCAGTGTGACCGTTAACCGTTTTCCTTTTGTTTATCGCGGTCACCATGGTCATTGAGATGACCCTTTGTGGTACCACAGTAAAGGTCACTTTGACTACTCCATTGACCATTTACCGTAGTCACCGCTGTCTCAAACTTGACCATGTAAAAAATAGCATGGTAAACCTTTGTTGCCTGATCTTTAGCCGCCACTGCCATACCGCGGTTTAATTTTGGGAGACCGTGGTAAGGCGGTAAAAGCTTATAGAGTGAAATTTAAAAGTGCGATAAGGGTTATAAATTATTTTTTCCCCTTTTGAATGGCGGTAAAGCTGAATTCTTCATAAGAAGGTAGTGAAATATAAGAAAATAAATGGTGGCAAGGTATAGAAAATGGGTTAATGATTTTATGGGATAGATAATGAAAATGCAAGGCATGAGTAGAAATTTCCTACAGTTTTGATGGATTTTTATGGAAAATAAATAAGAAAATCTAGGGAGTCTTTTTGTGGGAACTTTTAGTTCTAACACACATGTCCTTATATCTTTCATTTTTGAAGTGATTGTCCTTACACATTGGTATGACTATCTTTTAAAATTTGAGAATATATTATTTATGATAGTAAACCTTCCTATAGCATCATAAATTATATTCTTCATGTGCTCTATGGTGAATATTTATTGTCTTAACATCTATGATTCACCATTCATTGTCCATGACAATCCCCTTGATCTCATGACTCATCATAGGTTTTATATTTTTCTTCAATTGTTGATCATCAACATCAAATGTGGCCATCATCATATCATCCATACCCTCCATATTATACAATTACTCAATGCTCATTTCTCATACATAGTAACAAAATAATGTAGACCTAGAGCTTGGACTACAAATGTATGCAAAAAATGATAAATCCCTACCTCTCTAAGCCTAATTGAATACAAAAACTGACATGTTGTTTGATATTTTAAACAGTCATATGACTATCCTTTTTCTACCTTGTAAAAACTTACTCAATGCATACAATAATTTATTGAAATGCAAAGCAGAATGGCCTCTTAACTCTTGACACTAATGTCATTGCATTTTTCAAAATAGGGTTAAGCATATTTTGATCTAAATTTTCATAATGAAGTCTTCCAATATGTCCTTTATATCTAAGAGTTGATGACAATCCATCTTGTCTTTTACTACCCCTTTTAAATTCTCGTCATCTTGGCACATCAAATTTCTCTCTTTGATTGACCTATTCTTATGTCCTGTCATTATCCCTATGGATTCACTTTGGAGCCTCCTACTACTTTTAAATAATGTCCAAAGTCGCCCCGATAATTATTTTGATCCATTTGTATCTTCATCGACAATAGATCATGTATCTCTAGCATATTCTACAGTTTCCCCGATGTGGTGAGTCTCCCCAATGATTATTCTTTCAATCTCAAGTATGTCACCAA
Organism: Sequoiadendron giganteum; assembly: GCA_007115665.2. Lineage (NCBI taxonomy): Eukaryota > Viridiplantae > Streptophyta > Pinopsida > Cupressales > Cupressaceae > Sequoiadendron > Sequoiadendron giganteum. The sequence goes on along the minus strand of CM021103.1, from coordinate 642,282,860 downwards.
GACTCCTGCTGATGTAATCTTATTAGTGTGACATAGTGGGTCAGGTAGACATTCAAAACTTACTTCGATGGTATATGTCTTGTTGATATGCTTCCATTGTGCTTCATCGATGAGACAAGATGAGTATCTCGTTGATGAAACTTCATCACTGAGACCATAGGCCAGCCCTCTCGATATATCTTCTTAGGGAATTTTGATCATTGTAACAGTCTTCATCTTTCGCCAATATGCATACATTTGAATGAATATTTTTTTTCTTTAAAAATTATATTATTTCATTGAATTTTTTATGAACCTCCAAAAGCATCTGACGAAACTTTCATCATAATTACTTACCTATTTCATCACAATTTTGACGAACTATTGTCATTGTTCTTTCAATCTCAAGTATGTCACCAAGACTCTTGCTGATGTAATCTTATTGACATGACATAGCGGGTTAGGTAGACATTCAAAAATTACTCTGATGCTATATGTCTTGCCGATATGCTTCCCTCACGCTTCATCGATGAGACAATATGAGTATCTCTCTAATGGAACTTCATCACCGAGACCACAAGCTAGTCCTCCCGATATATCTTCTCAGGAAATTTTGATCGTTGTAACAGTCTTATTTATATGTAAGATATGCTCTAATTTCCCAAAAATGTCTCATGATAGGCCGACTGACCTTATGGTTTTGGAGGTAAATTATCATTAGGTTTTTTTTTTAATTTATAATTTTATGCCTAAAGGGACTAGGTCACCCAGGGTGATGAACTAGTCCACTTGGACAAATTCAAGTGGTGGTTAGGAATAAAAAGGTGTCAAATGATGTTTATTAGACTTTCCTACTGAAACACACTTAATTTAGACCTAAGAGTATATTAAGGGACTAGTTTAACATTAAAAAAAGTCAATTTGTTGATGACAAGCCTAGGAAAGTGAGAAAATACATTGAAACACCTTACAAAACTTTGGAAAAAGGGTTTAAAAGGTGTAAAAAGGGGTTATTTAGGTGATTTGTGTTGAAAGGGTCCTAGAAAAGTGGGAAGATGTATTACAACACTTCACAATAGCTTTGTAAAATACCGTTAGATTGTTGTTGATTTGTAAGCATTCAAGACTAAATCAAGGCAAAACAAGAACATAAATCTAAGGGAAAAGGCACAAATGAGCAAAAAAGTGTCAAAGGCTACACTTTTTGGTGATACACTAAGTACTTTTAATTTTTGGTCCCATACATTATTCTTGGGTGGACACATTCACCACCTTGGGTAAATGAGTCCTGTGTGACCAAAATTCAAATTTATGGTGGGATTATATTCTCCTAGTCCCTAGATATGATGACAACTTGTAGTGTTGTAATTTTGGTAATTCTTGCATATTTGAGTATAAATACAAGGTTCTTTCACTCATATTCACACCTAGTATTCAAGAGATAACCTAGTAATTTCACAAGAGATCATTGAGCATTCACAAGAGAACTCAAGGTAATTCAAGGGAGTATTATCAAGCATTTTAGAGCATTCTTCAATTTCCAATCATCATGTCAAAGATTGCATTCTTCATGTTTGTTATTATGCTAACAATTGTGATGTAGAGTCCATGATTCAAGCAAGCATTACATTCAAGGTCAACATATTTCAAGCAAGAATCAAGAACACAATACATTGTATCCATTTCAAGCAAAATTGCAACACAAATTTTTAATAGGGTTTGGTGAGTTGCAACATTGTCTTTTGTTCATTCATCATTCTCCATTCATATTTTCTTTCATTTCAAGGTTTAATTACCAACAAGGGGTTTGAACAAGGAAAAACCTTATTCCCTAATCCTACAACCTTTTTACCTCTTCTTATGTGTGATTTGTAGGGCTAGGTTGCAGATTTGTCAAGAAGCAAAGTTGGAGAAAAGTTTCCAAATTTTTAATTGTCAAAGTTATCATCAAGCCTTGGATAAGCTTCGAGAAGATCTACAAGTGGCATTTTGCAGTTTGGGATCTGAAAACCTATCAAAAAGAGTAGAATAGATTGAGAGGCACAAAATCTAGTTTAGAACTTCCAAAAAATAAAAATTTGACTGATTCACCACTATTGGCAAATGAGTTCCACTGTATAGGCTTGATAGATATTTTTATAGATCTAGATACCCTTTTGGCTAAAACTTGTATTTGCAAATTTTCTCAGAAGTAGGATTCATCCACCCAGCTTGGAGAATGAGTCCCATTAAACATCAACAATAATTTTTTTAGTGATCCAGACCTCTATTCTACCTTCTTCAATCTCCCAGGTGCACACATTAAGTTTCATATCTTTCTGTTACATTTTGTTCATCTTTCTAAGTCATTTAGGTTAGTATACATTCAATTAGGGTTTTGTTTTAAAACTTGCATTCCATTATCTTTTCCAAGTCTAAACTTGGTGGTGAACCCCTCATTAGCTATCATTCAATCCAACAAATAGTACCTTTGTAAGATTCCAATCTCCTTTGCATTGAAATCTCAAGGGTTTGTTCTTGAGTGAAGAGTAAGGAAATTGTTTCTCTCCTTTTACATCCAAAAACCTAGAAGTGAAAGAGAGAACACCACTTTTTTATTTTCATTTTGGTGAACTTGCATTTAGAACATCGTAATTCTCATTTGGAGTGCTTTAATATCCTAGATTTGGCTTGCATTAACATTGTGTTAGGTTCTACATTGGATAATTTTTATTGCAGGGTTTGAATTTTTGCATTAGTGGTAAGAACATTTATCTTGCATTATTGCATTCAATTTAATTGAAAATTAATTATATTTTGTATTTGCATCTCATAAATAGATTATAAAACCTAGAAATCATAAAATTCAAATCAATTTTTTTGAAATTTTTCAAAAAAATTAGTACCTAGACTCATTCACCACCTTGGGTGAATCAATCCCTTTGCATATTTTTCCCTACATTTTCTAGCATTCATTGTTCATTTTCTAAGTCTTAGTTTGTTGTTTATGCATTTTTTTTCACTTTCCAAAATTTTACTCATAAGTATTTCATTGTTCTTATCTTACATTGCATCTACACACACCCCACATTTAGTAGCCTTTGCATGAGTTTTCTAGTGTCTTATTGATAATACCATAGAGAGAAGAAGTTCAAGACTTAGGTCATCCCGTGATTGCACAATCGTTGTGGCTCTTAGGTTATCTAGAGCTTCCACTCCTAGTATTGACACTAGTTGATGCAGGAGCATCCAATGGTGTAAGGGAAATCCTACATCACCCAAAAATATATTTACTTTCATTTAGATTTTGTAGATGTTTTGCATTTTTGGATACCCTTTTCATCGAAGAAGAATTCCCAACTTTCAGAACTACTTTTCTGCTTTTTCTGCTCAACTGCTATTTTTAGCAGGTATGAATTTGAAGGCGTGAGGAGACAGAAATTTAAGGGAAGTTGTAGGATAGAATAATAAACACTTTGGTCAAAGAATCAGGCGAAGATGATTCTTGGTTCAAAAGTAGAATAATAAACACTTTGGTGAAAGAATTAGGCGAACATCATTCCCGGTTCAAAAGTTATTCAAGTTTCAGTTTCTACTTTTTGTCCTAGATTCCAAGTCAAGGAGGAACCCCCATTCCTCCTCCCAAAACAATAGTCTCAATACCTACTTATACCCCTCCTCAAGTCACAACAACAATGCAGTAAGCTAGTAATGTGATTCCTTCCCTACCAAGTATTCCTACTAGCACCCCTAGTTACTATTTGGCATCACAATTAATATCTCCTACATTACCACCTATAAGCATTACATTCACTTGTCTTAGAAACACATATAGTCCATCACCACTTTCACTTCCATGTCATAACACAAGTAATGAACCTCTCATAACAAAACATTTCCGAATTGTTTCATCCCTTCAAAAGAAAATTTCCACTGTAAACCAAAATCAAAATGGCCCACCCACATATTATGTCAAAAGCAGTCCATTATCTTGGAGATATTGTGAAAAATGATGCCACAAGGTATACATGTTCCTAGATTTGAGAAATTTGGAGATAAGGGAGATCCTTCTAAGCATGTTAATTTCTACACTGCCTTATGTAGTGACTTTTTCTTTGATGTTAAAATTTTGGCAAAAATTTTTCCTAGGTCCTTAAAAGATACCGCATTGGAATGGTTCTCTTATTTACCGAACAACTCAATTCATTCATTCAATGAAATTGTTGAGGCATTTTTAAATCATTTCCAAGTGCATATGAATCCCAAGATGATCTTGGCCGACTTGATGAGATGCAAGCAAAAAGAGGATGAAAAGATAACTGATTTTATCACATGCTATCAATTGCTTTATTCCCAAATCGATGTCAAGGTCTCCGATCCACACCTTCAAAATATGTTCATAGAAACTTTGCAAACTAATATTCAAGACAAGCTTACCATGATGAAATTCCCATCCTTCATGCAGTTAAGGCTAACCTTCAATCCATCCGACCATCCTGAACTACCCAACTACACTATCCACCCACCCAACTCAACTATCCAACCAGCCTTAACTGCTCCTAACTCCACCCACCCATAACTCTATCGACTAACCTCCAATGAGTAGAGCTCACTCTATTTAGTAAACTATTTTGGTCAGGGTACTTACCCAAAAGGACTAATACTCGGGGTGCCCATAAAGCTACCTACCCAAAAGGACTAACGTTGGGTTCATTTATAGTTGTTTGGTATGGTTGTCATGAGTAGTGTGGGCCTTGCCGGCAAATGATAGCCAAGGCAAGGAGGCCGATGTAGAACTATCCCCAGTAGGGGGTTTCCTTTCTTGGGGAGTTGTGTTCACCCTACATCTAAAGATCAATTAGGAGTCAAACCCGAATTCCCTCTTCTTGAGGGAGGCTACCTTGCTGATCTAGAAAATAATCTAACTGAGTCCCACCTTCCTGAATGAACAAGGTGACAAGGTGAAATGAAGGTCGGTTGGGTAAGAATGAGAATCAATAGCTCGATGGGGTTGGGCCAGCCTATCCATTCAGTCCAACTAGAAAGAATGGTTGTCACCAGATTTGGCCAAAGGTGAAATCGCTAAATCAAGAGATTATTAACGTCACACTATCCTATCTACTAATGTGACATATAGATTTCATCTAGTTAGTTAGGGAGTCTACCCTTCAGGAGCCTCCAAATTCCTAACGTCACACTATCCAATCTACTAATGTTCATCTAGTTCTTGATATAGTCTACCCTTCGGGAGACTCGGCCCAATACACCCAGGGGTATTGGATAGCCGAGTCATTATCTCTCCATTGGGAGTAGGGAATATCAGTAGTTACCTATGTGTAGTTAAGCCTCGTTCTGTCGATGCAGGAGTAAGAGAGTCCTCGTCCTCTTCTCATCCTCTTCCCCTTCGAGGAGTAGGAGCAAGAGAAAGAGAATGAGTTAGAGTCCTCCCCGGCAACTGACCTAACTGCTCCACTACCAAGCAGTTAAGGCTAACATTCAATCCATCCAACCATCCTGAACTACCCAACTACACTATCCACCCACCCAACTCAACTATCCAACCAACCTTAACTGCTGCGGACTCCGTTTTCGCAAGACCTTTCCGAAAAGGTATTATCATTGAAGCTCCGACGGTTAGATCTTGAGTTAGGGCTTCCAGAAGTTGGTACATAATTAGAATGTTGTTTTTGGCTCCAAATGGAGAATTGGGCTATTTATGGGGTAGTTTCTGATTTTTATGAGTATTTTTTGGGGAAAGAAGATCGCATGTTGCGAAAAGGGGAATTTCTCTAGTTTCTTTCTGTAATTTGCATGTATTGCAGAATTCGAGGATTTGAGATCCTCTGCATGTAATATTTTCATATTCAAAATAATAAAATTATTCTCTAGTTGTGTGTGTGATTTTATTTGTCTTGGGATGCACCCTCATCACTAGTGCACTATGCATAGATAACACCCTTAGAAACTCCTTTCCTTCAAGTAGCATACGAGTAGAAACAAAAAATGATAGTATCTCACATGAAAAAATAATTAAAATTCATGAGGAATTAGTAAACTTAAAACCTCAAATAAGCCTTGAAAATTTTCAACTACTACAATCCTAATGGATAGAAAACATTCACGGCATGCTTGAAAGTGAAGATAGCCTTGACCTTGTGAAAATAATAGTGAAAATCTTTGGAAGACATATTCCCTCAACCACTAGTTGTCCTTTACCAAAAAGCACTATTCCAAGTCAAGGAGGAACCCCGATTACTCCTCCCAGAACAATAGTCTCAATACCTACTTATACCCCTCCTCAAGTCACAACAACAATGCAATAAGCTAGTAATGTGATTCCTTCCCTACCAAGTATTCCTACTAGCACCCCTAGTTCCTATTTGGCATCACAATTAATATCTCCTATATTACCACCTATAAGCATTACATTCACTTGTCCTAGAAACACATATAGTTCATTACCACTTTCACTTCCATATCATAACACAAGTAATGACCCTCTCATAACAAAAAATTTCCGAATTGTTTCATCCCTTCAAAAGAAAATTTCCACCATAAACCAAAATCAAAATGGCCCACCCACATATTATGTCAAAAGCAATCCATTATCTTGGAGATATTGTGAAAAACGATGCTGCAAGGTGTACATGTTCCTAAATTTGAGAAATTTTGAGATAAGGGAGATCCTTTTAAGCATGTTAATTTCTACATTGCCTTATGTAGTGACTTTTTCTTTGATGATAAAATTTTGGCAAAAATTTTTCCTAGGTCCTTAAAAGACACCGCATTGGAATGGTTCTCTTATTTACCGAATAACTCAATTCATTCATTCAATGAAATTGTTGAGGCATTTTTAAATCATTTCCAAGTGCATATGACTCCCAAGATGATCTTGGCCGACTTGATGAGATGCAAGGAAAAAGAGGATGAATAGATAACTGATTTTATCACACGCTATCAATCACTTTATTCCCAAATCGATGTCAAGGTCTTCGATCCACACCTTCAAAACATGTTCATAGAAACTTTGCAAACTAATATTCAAGACAAGCTTACCATGATGAAATTGCCATCCTTCATGCAGTTAAGGTTAACCTTCAATCCATCCGACCATCCTGAACTACCGAACTACACTATCCACCCACCCAACTCAACTATCCAACCAGCCTTAACTGGTCCTGACTCCACCCACCCATAACTCTACTGACTAACCTTGAGTGAGCAAAGCTCACTCTATTCAGTAAACTATTTTGGTCGGGGTACCTACTCGAAAGGACTAATACCGAGGGTGCCCATAAAGCTGCCTACCCCCCCCCGAATGGGGCCCAACCCTATTTACCTCAACCCTCCTACTTCGCAACCCTTGCGTGAGTAGTGTCGGGGCCCCCACATTAGATATAAGGTGGAAATCAATAGCTAGAGTGGGCCTACTTTAGAAAACCCAATGCTAGCTATTTGCTTTCCATCTGAACTCATCTAATTAATATCTAACGTTGGGTCCGTTTACAGCTTTTCGGTATGGTTGTCGTGAGTAGTGTGGGCCTTGCTGGAAAATGATAGCCAAGGCAAGGAAGCCGATGTAGAACTATCCCCAGTAGGGGGTTTCCTTTCCTGGGGAGTCGTGTTCGCCCTACATCTAAAGATCAATCAGGAGTTGAACCCGAATTCCCTCTTCTCAAGGGAGGCTACCTTGCTGATCTAGAAAATAATCTAACTGAATCCCACATTCTTGACCGAAAAAGGTTACAAGGTGAAATGAAGGTCGCTCGGGTAAGAATGAGAATCAATAGCTCAGTGGGGTTGGGCCGGCCTGTCTAATCAGTCCAATCAGAAAGAATGGTTGTTACCGGATTTGGCCAAAGGTGAAATCGCTAAATCAAGAGATTACTAACATCACACTATCCAATCTACTAATGTGACATATTGATTTCATCTAGTTATTTAGGGAGTCTACTCTTCGGGAGCCTCCAGATTCCTAACGTCACATTATCCAATCTACTAATGTTCATCTAGTTCTTGATGGAGTCTACCCTTCGGGAGCCTCAGCACAATACACCCCCGGGGTATTGGATAGCCGAGTCATTATCTCTCTATTTGGAGTAGGGAATATCAGTAGTTACCTATGTGCAGTTAAGCCTCGGTCTTCCGGTACAAGAGTAAGAGAGTCCTCGTCCTCTTCTCATCCTCTTCCCCTTTGGGGAGTAGGAGCAAGAGAAAGAGAATGAGTTAGAGTCCTCCTGGGAAACCGACCTAACTGCTCCACTGCCAAGTAGTTAAGGCTAACCTTCAATCCATCCGACGATCCTGAACTATCCAACTACACTATCCACCCACCCAACTCAACTATCGAACTAGCCTTAACTGCTCTTGACTCCATTTTCGCAAGACCTTTCCGAAAAGGTATTATCATTGAAGATCCGATGGTTAGATCTTGAGTTAGGGCTTCCGGAAGTTGGTGCATAATTAGAATGTTGTTTTTGGCTCCAAACGGAGAATTGGGCTATTTATGGGGTAGTTTCTGATTTTTGTGAGTAGTTTTTGGGGAAAGAAGATTGCATGTTGTGAGAAGGGGAATTTCTATAGTTTCTTTATGTAATTTGCATGTATTGCAGAACTCGAGGATTTGAGATCCTCTGCATCTAAGATTTTCATATTCAGAATAATAAAATTATTCTCTAGTTGTGTGTGTGATTTTATTTGTCTTGGGTTGCACCCTCATCACTAGCACACTATGGATAGATAACACCCTTAGAAACTCCTTTCCTTCAAGTAGCATGCAAGTAGAAACAAAAAATGATAGTATCTCACATGAAAAAATAATTAAAATTCATGAGGAATTAGTAAACTTAAAACCTCAAATAAGCCTTGAAAATTTTCAACTACTACAATTCCTAATGGATAGAAAACATTCATGACATGCTTGAAAGTGAAGATAGCCTTGACCTTGTGAAAAACATAGTGAAAATCTTTGGAAGACATATTCCCTCAACCACTAATTGTCCTTTACCAAAAATCACTATTCCAAGTCAAGGAGGAACCCCAATTCCTCCTCCCACAACAATAGTCTCAATACCTACTTATACCCCTGCTCAAGTCACAACAACAATGCAGTAAGCTAGTAAAGTGATTCCTTCCCTACCAAGTATTCCTACTAGCACCCCTAGTTCCTATTTGGCATCACAATTAATATCTCCTACATTACCACCTATAAGCATTACATTCACTTGTCCTAGAAACACATATAATCCATCACCATTTTCACTTCCATGTCATAACACAAGTAATGACCCTCTCATAACAAAAAATTTCCGAACTATTTCATTCCTTCAAAAGAAAATTTCCATCGTAAACCAAAATCAAAATGGCCCACCCACATATTATGTCAAAAGCAGTCCATTATCTTGGAGATATTGTGAAAAATGATGCCACAAGGCGTACATGTTCCTAGATTTGGGAAATTTGGAGATAAGGGAGATCCTTCTAAGCATGTTAATTTCTACACTACCTTATGTAGTGAGTTTTTCTTTGATGTTAAAATTTTGGCAAAACGTTTTCCTAGGTCCTTAAAAGATACTGCATCGGAATGGTTCTCTTATTTACCAAACAACTCAATTCATTCATTCAATGAAATTGTTGAGGCATTTTTAAATCATTTCCAAGTGCATATGACTCCCAAGATGATCTTGGCCAACTTGATGAGATGCAAGCAAAAAGAAGATGAAAAGATAACTGATTTTATCACACGCTATCAATCGCTTTATTCCCAAATCGATGTCAAGGTCTCCGGTCCACACCTTCAAAATATGTTCATAGAAACTTTGCAAACTAATATTCAAGACAAGCTTACCATGATGAAATTACCATCCTTCATGCAGTTAAGGCTAACCTTCAATCCATCTGACCATCCTGAACTACCCAACTACACTATACACCCACCCAACTCAACTATCCAACCAGCCTTAACTGCTCCTGACTCCACCCACCCATAACTCTACCAACTAACATCCAGTGAGCAGAGCTCACTCTATTTAGTAAACTATTTTGGTCGGGGTACCTACCCAAAAGGACTAATAACGGAGGTGCCCATAAAGTTGCCTACCCTCCCCAACCCCCCCGGATGGGGCCCCACCCCGTTTAACTCGACCCTCCTAATTCGCCACCCTCTGGTGAGCAGTGTCGGGGCCCCCACATTAGATATAAGGTGGAAATCAATAACTAGAGTGGGCCTACTTGAGAAAACCCAATGCTAGGTATTTGCTTTCCATCTGAACTCATCTAAACTCATCTAATTAATATCTAACGTTGGTTCCATTTACAGTTGTTCGGTATGGTTGCCGTGAGTAGTGTGAGCCTTGTCGGAAAACGATAGCCAAGGCAAGGAGGCCAATGTAGAACTATCCCCAGTAGGGGGTTTCCTTTCCTAGGGAGTCATGTTCGCCCTACATCTAAAGATCAATCAGGAGTCGAAACCGAATTCCTTCTTCTCGAGGGAGGCTACCTTGCTGATCTAGAAAATAATCTAACTGAGTCCCACCTTTCTGACTGAACAAGGTGACAAGGTGAAATGAAGGTCGGTTGGGTAAGAATGAGAATCAATAGCTTGGTGGGGTTGGGCTGGCCTATCCAATCAGTCCAATCAGAAAGAATGGTTGTTACCGGATTTGGCCAAAGGTGAAATCGTTAAATCAAGAGATTACTAACATCACACTATCCAATCTACTAATGTGACGTATAGATTTCATCTAGTTATTTAGGGAGTCTACCCTTTGAGAGCCTCTAGATTCCTAATGTCACACTATCCAATCTACTAATGTTCATCTAGTTCTTGATGGAGTCTACCCTTCGGGAGCCTCGGCACAATACACCCCGGGGGTATTGGATAGCCGAGTCATTATCTCTCCATTGGGAGTAGGGAATATTAGTAGTTACCTATGTGCAGTTAAGCCTTGGTCTGCCAGTGCAGGAGTAAGAGAGTCCTTGTCTTCTTCTCGTCCTCTTCCCCTTCAGGGAGTAGGAGCAAGAGAAAGAGAATGAGTTAGAGTCCTCCCAGGCAACCGACCTAACTGCTCCTCTACCAAGCAGTTAAGGCTAACCTTCAATCCATCTGACCATCTTGAACTACCCAACTCAACTATCCAACCAGCTTTAACTGCTCCTAACTCCATTTTTGCAAGACCTTTTCAAAAAGGTATTATCATTGAAGATACGATGGTTAGATCTTGAGTTAGGGCTTCCAGAAGTTGGTGCATAATTAGAATGTTGTTTTTGGCTCCAAACGAAGAATTGGGCTATTTATGGGGTAGTTTCTGATTTTTTTGAGTAGTTTTGGGGAAAGAAGATCGCATGTTGTGAAAAGGGGAATTTTTGTAGTTTCTTTCTGTAATTTGCATGTATTGTAGAACTCAAGGATTTGAGATCCTCTGCATCTAAGATTTTCATATTCAGAATAATAAAAATATTCTCTAGTTGTGTGTGTGATTTTATGTGTCTTGGGTCGCACCCTCATCACTAGTACACTATGCATAGATAACACCCTTAGAAACTCCTTTCCTTCAATTAGCATGCAAGTAGAAACAAAAAATGATAGTATCTCACATGAAAAAATAATTAAAATTCACGAGGAATTAATAAACTTAAAACCTCAAATAAGCCTTGAAAATTTTCAACTACTATAATTCCTAATGGATAGAAAACATTCACGACATGCTTGAAAGTGAAGATAGCCTTGACCTTGTGAAAACCATAGTGAAAATCTTTGGAAGACATATTCCCTCAACCACTAGTTGTCCTTTACCAAAAAGCACTATTCCAAGTCAAGGAGGAACCCCAATTCCTCCTCCCACAACAATAGTCTCAATACCTACTTATACCCCTCCTCAAGTCACAACAACAATGCAGTAAGCTAGTAATGTGATTCCTTCCCTACCAAGTATTCCTACTAGCACCCCTAGTTCCTATTTGGCATCACAATTAATATCTCCTACATTACCACCTATAAGCATTACATTGACTTGTCCTAGAAACACATATAGTCCATCACCACTTTCACTTCCATCTCAGAACACAAGTAATGACCCTCTCATAACAAAACATTTCTGAACTGTTTCATCCCTTCAAAAGAAAATTTCCACCGTAAACCAAAATCAAAATGGCCCACCCACATATTATGTCAAAAGCAGTCCATTATCTTGGAGATATTGTGAAAAACGATGCCACAAGGTGTACATGTTCCTAGATTTGAGAAATTTGGAGATAAGGGAGATCCTTCTAAGCATGTTAATTTCTACACTGCCTTATGTAGTGAGTTTTGCTTTGATGATAAAATTTTGGCAAAATTGTTTCCTAGGTCCTTAAAAGATACCGCATTGGAATGGTTCTCTTATTTACCAAACAACTCAATTCAGTCATTCAATGAAATTGTTGAGGCATTTTTAAATCATTTCCAAGTGCATATGACTCCCAAGATGATATTGGCCGACTTGATGAGATGCAATCAAAAAGAGGATGAAAAGATAACTGATTTTATCACACGCTATCAATCGCTTTATTCCCAAATCGATGTCAAGGTCTCCAATCCACACCTTCAAAATATGTTCATAGAAACTTTGCAAACTAATATTCAAGACAAGCTTACCATGATGAAATTCCCATCCTTCATGCACTTTTGCAATACCCTTCGCGATTATCAAAATTCAGTTAGTAGTAGAGATACAAATTCCACTTCTAGCCAAATCAAGAGATCTAAGCCCACAAACCAAAAAAATTCCCAACCTTTTAGAAAACAAAATAAAGGGTCCTTCAATTAAATCCCCCTCAACAAACAATTCAAAATAACCAAGTAGCTATTTTTGAATTTGTGGTGCCCTTTAGTTATGGAGATTTAAAAAGACAATTCACTCCCTTACCCGATACCCTTCATAATATCATGCCCTAACTTATAAACCAACAAATGATTACATTACCTCCCATCCAAACACCCAACCCTAACAAGCCTTTTCCATTTAGCTTTAAATCTAATACTTATTGCCATTATTACCAAAAGAATGCACGTGACACGAAACATTGCAAGCATCTTAAACATCTTGTGCAAGACCTCATTGATTTTGACCATCTAATTGTTGTAGGTGTTAGGGATCAAGGAAATAAGTCTATTGCCCCTCCGAACTAAAACATGCAAATTTTCACCAATTCCATGCCAAAACATAGGGTAAACCCATAATAGTGGTGTACAATTTCGATGAGGATGGAAATTTGTAAAAATGCTCACACATTCAAAATTTCGAGTTTTAAATGGTTTGTTCAAACTAGTGGGTTCACACGAACCCAAAAGAGGTATTCGACCAAACACCTAGTTCGAGCGAACCCTATGATTTCATGTTTCTTCATAGAAACGAATGGAAAATTCAAAATAAAGGGGGATTCGAACAAACCCCCCTTTTTTTCCCTTCTCCCCCTCTTCCAAAAAATTTTAGTAGATTTCTACCCTTCGAAGCTTGGGTTGAGAATGAAAATGGAGGAGGATTCACAGACCCAACTACAAGATGGTATTCCTTAGAATTAGCTATCCAACGAATAAAATTTAAATATGTTTTGGTTTTATTATGTATGTGTTTTTTTAGTTTTACTAAACATAGGTTTTTCACCAAAAATCAATCTCTCTGTTTTGCACATGTGGAAAAATAGCAGATTATCAAAATAAGTTTTACAAAAATATGTTTGTGCTTGGTTTTGATGTCCTTGATCCATTAAAAAAAAAAAACTGAATTTCGATACATACAAAAAAAGTTATGTTGTATAAAGTCCACCTATGTCTGAACTGCAATTGGTTCGACTTCAAAAATTGATTAAGGAAAAAATATTCAATAAAAAAATATGAGACCAAATGAAAGTTCTATATATCGTAGTTACAAATCTAAATTTGAAAAAAATAGAATTTTATCCATCATAGAAAAAAATTAATGTTGTATATGGTGAGAGTCACTTTTTAAAAATGTTGTTTTTTGAAAAAAACCGGTTTTCTTGGGAGATGGAAAAAGAAGTGTAATCTAATTCCAAAAAAATTGAAAAAAATATTTTTAGAATCTATAAACAAAATTTGATGAGACTCTAGTTTGCATAATCTTAAAATTACTCATGGTTTAACCGCTATAGGTGCCTGAATGTGAAGATTTAGTTAAAAATATTAATTTTAGTATCCAGTTTGGCCAAAAATTGTAAACCACTATTGTGGGATCACCCCATAATATTTCATTCATTGAATCTAGTGAAACTACAAAGAATGATGTGATTAATTTTGATATAGATGACGAAAAAAATTATTGTGTTCTAAATAATGCTACTAATATCAATCCTATAGATTAAATGGTAGAGGCGATAGATGTCATCCCCCATAAGGGTCGACCTAAAAATTCTCTTGGCATTACTTTCTCCTCTAAGAATATACTTCATTTTTCTCTTGATGGTCCTCTCTACATAGCCGACCATATCTATGACAAGGCCAATAATGGGATATTAATAGATCTCACTTATGGAGAGAATGTGATCACTAAGGAGTTCTTACTTTTACATGAATTGTATCAAGATGTGTATGACACACTGAAAGAATGGATTAAGACACATAATGGTTTTGCTAGCCCTACATTGGGATTGATTACCCTTCCATTTCAAATAGGACCAATAAAATTAGATGTCACATTCTCCATCATCCTACAATTAGACTTATTTCGTGTGAGGCTAGAAATCCATCCCTTTGGTTGTGCATAAATTCTTAAAGTTTTCCTTTGACAATGAAATATTCACTATTCACCATAGTGGCTTTAACCCCTTGTCTTCCAAAGGAAACTTTTCCTTATAAGCCTTTTGGCTTGAGCCCATGGAACCTATAAAACCTTGAGAAGACTTCTTTTTTGTGTCCTATCAAAAGTCCAAGGAAAAGAAGATAGCAAACCTCTTCCTCTTAAACATGTACCCATATACCACTGAACCTTGAAGATCATCCTTGATGAAACCATGCTTAAAACTAAACAAGACACTAACAACAAAGACCAACCTAAAACAAAAATTTACCTACATCCTAAAAGTGACCACAATAAAATGAAACCAACCCCACCACCCCGCCCGCCCACCCCCCTGAGTAAAACAAGTTTATAATGTCAAAGATAAGATGGTTGAACAACCCTGTATGGATTCTTCTATTATTACCTCACAAGAAGAAAATAATCCCATGGTTGATCAACCCACTCCTACACAATTGAAAATTAAAAACAAAACCAAATGAAATAGAGGTTCTAGGGAGTGTAGGCATAGATGTTGTGCACTTGCTTTCAAGTTACACAAAGAATTAAACAAAGAAAATCAAGATCCAAAATTGATTGAATAAATGCATGATGACCCTCCTCCCCAGCTGAAACATGAAAATTTAGTGCAACCTCCACAACAAGAGTTGGACTCTTCTATGTACATTATCCTTCAACCTCTTGTTGTGATTAACTTAGATGATGATGACGAGGTTTCTAAAATTGATGAAGTGGTGCATAATGAACTGAATACATTGTTTTCTTCTTCCATGAGCTTAAATGAAAAATCTTCTGCAAAGAGTGTTGAACCTAGTGCTTCTCCTAGTTTGACACTTGCTCTTGTACCTCTGGCTGGTTTCTCGCCGTTAGTATGTAATGAACATGATTGGGAGGGAAATTATTTTCTCATAGGTTGACTTTCATTTTCCTTAACAGTCTCTTTCATTTTTATTTTTCATTTTATTTTGTGTGATTGCATGTGCATGATGTGATCCCCCATGATGCTTTGTTTAATTCTCTCTCTCTCTCTCTCTCTCTCTCTCTCTCTCTCTCTTTGTGACATTCCTTTATTTGTACCTGTTACTATATTTTCCTTATAGCTCAATCAGGTAGAGCTTATTCTTTTAACTGAAAGTAGAAAAGTTACATTTTATCCTCTCTTAGTTAAATTCAAATGCATAAATAAAATAATTCAAGAGATTACATTTACAAATCATTGCATTTATACAAATGCATACAACGTAGGAAATATTTACATAAATATTTTCTAAAAAGTAATCTTTATTGATGCAAAAGTGCATATTGTCTCACACAAGTCGTGAGACTAACTTATTCAAATGAAAATTAAGAAAAGAATATGCATGAATAAGTAGATAAAAAAAAATGTGCATATATAAGGAGAGTGACTAGTCATTGCTTGAATGACTGGTTCATGGTATGTCATCTCGCTCTGCTGCTGCCCCAAAATACTTATCCTTCCTAGCTTCATATTGTTCTTAGTCCTACATCTAGAAATAGCAATGAAGACCAAAAACATTAAATACACATATAACTATGCATGTATAGAATGATCTTAATGTCCATTGAAAACAATATGCATACTTTAGGTGTCTAGGAGAACCATTGAAGTCAACATACACACTTAAAACATGCATTTTTATTTCTAACTTTTTTGCTTCATGTGAAGATATAGGGAAATTAATGCTTTTGCTCATACATATTTAATTACAACATGTGGGATAAATTTGGCTCCCACAATGGTTGAGCCCAATGTGTTTTTAGCTTGTGTTTTTACAGGATAGGCTTTTTATGTCTTCCATGTCATTGTGATGCAATTAAGAATGAATTCATCATTCATACTAGTAAGTTGATGAATGTACTGGTATAAAATAAAACTTGATGCTCAATGGAATGATAGTGTCATTTAAACTGAACGTTGGTGCTATCAATTATAGTGCTACAATGCATTGGGTCATGATAGAGAGCAACAATGCATGAGTAATGAAATAAATTTGATACAAATGAGTAGCTAATATACATTGGTAATAATATTTTTAATGAAACAATGATTATTCACAAACAACAGGTGGCATGAAATAATATAGGACAACTTGTTTGTTATGAATAATAATTCTTATACAGCTGATTGGGTATTAGAGATGTTTCGGCTGATAGTGTTTCTTGGGTAAGTAGGTCAAGAAATGCATGGTGGTAAAGGATATCACATCATGAAGTTTATCTCAAAGAACAATAATTTTAAAATGTGTAGGGGAAACATGCATACAAAAGTATAGAATTCTAATGTTATATTCAGTCATTTAATAGTGTTTTAATTAACAAAGGTAAACCTATTCATTCTAGTCATAGAATAATGTATGTAAGGAACCTTTATTGACAGTGGGAGACACTGAAGGAGTGAAATTACAAAGGATCAAAATTTCATAATGCATGGTTAAATGCACAAAACTAATCTATAAAGTGCACTAATATCAAGATCCAACATGAATTAATGGAGAGCATGATGATGTATTTTAATGTGAATAAATACACAAGGTAGATAACTAAGACAAAGTTAGAGAACTATATCAAGGAAAAAAATCATACAGGTTTTCTTTGTTTATAAGAAATGAAGGATTGAAGTGTTTTCCTTATGAATATTTTATATGTTTTAGGAGTTTAGAATATTAATAGTTTCTTTCAAAAAAAATTCTTGAGTTGGAATAGGAACATCAAGTTCATCCACAAAATATGAAGCCATGATCATGTAATGTGAGATTAAAGAACGAAGCCTCAATTTACTTGAAGCTATAGGAAAAGAAGTTTCCTTTAGGGGCTAGGGTTTTATGGTAACCCATGCTTAAATACAGAAAATAGAAAAATAGAAAATGCAAAAAGAAAAGAATTTCTAAGTATAAAAATGAAGCACATGACAATGGCCATAAAAAATGAGATCTCTATCGAGGACATTTTTGAGACAACAAAATATTTGAAAGCTGAAATGGAGAAAACCCTTGAAGGGTTTCTAGCAAAAATCAGAGGGTTGAGTCATGTATTTTCTAAAGAATGCAAATATTATGCAAAGGATGTATACCCATGACTTGGGTTTTTTCATTTATTTTAATTTTGTAAATGGTGGTTTTTCTTCATGTAAATGTGATGGAGGTCTCAATGATATCAAGAAAAGAAAGGATTTCATGCCTTTGATAGAACTTCAAAAGAATAATACAGAGTATATGTTGTGGCTAGGAAATTGTATTTTCTTTCAACAGTCTATAATTTCTACAAAAATGAGCATGTTCACAACCTAGAGAAAAAAAATATGCATAGAGATCATGTGAATACTTTTGAAAATAAATACACAAAAGGCCAACTATAAAATGAAGAGGCCGCCATATTTTTCACAGAGTGGCTCGAATTGAGCTTTATATCATAGAACAAACACGTCAAAGCTCAAGAAAATCATCTTCAAACCACATAAAAGCATTAGAAGACAAGAAGTTAAGCATTTTCCAGACAAAAGGCTTGGCTCAAGCCATGAAAATCATAAAATTGTTGTTAAATGACATAAAGATCATTAAAAAAAAGTTACCTAAATTTATATGTTGAGGAGATCAAGAAAATTTGAAGGAGAACCCTTTGAAGGCCATGAATCCAGCTTTGAAATGCTCAAAAAATCTATGATAAATGGTGAAGAAACCCTAGAAATGGAGGTGGTGGCGGCTAGGCTTCTTTAGGAAGCTTCATGAAAAAATGAAATGAAATAACTTTTGACCCTTTTTTTTTGTATAAGAGTTATTTTCCCTTGGTGATGCCGAAAAAATGAAATGAATGGTGGCATTTTTTATAATGTTTTATCAAAAAATAAAATGCCAGTTAATATATGACCCCATGAACACATTAGGGTAGTATTTCCTTAGAAAAAAATGTTATTCCCTTTGTAATGTAAGTGCCACCTCAACATGAGGATTTTTCCTTTATTTTTATATAGGCGATTGATTATTTCTTTGACTAGCTTCTATTTGTATGTGTTTTGATTGTAAAACAAATGACTTTAAGGCCTGTGTTTATAAACCTTAAAATTCATATTGTTATTCTTAAATGCAAAAGAAGGATAACTTATTGGATCAAGGAAGGTAGTTTCTAGTTGGTCTTAATTATTTTTCAATCATATAGGAGTCCTAATGAAATGGTCACCAACATGTGGAGGGTATCTAGGAGGCTTTAATTGATTTTGGAGCCTTTTGGAGGGTTGTTTCATGAATCATCATGTTTGACAAAGTCAAATTTGACTTTTTCACACATTTGGAGCTCTTTTGAGGAGGATCTAGTCCCTATATTTTTGGCTTTTTAGTTGCATCCGACCCAAGGTGGTTCTAGAACCTTTTTTGGTGGAACCACTTGGTGTTGGCTACTTAGTCTAATTTTGGACTCATTTTGGAGGGACTTCATTTTTATGCAACACATTGTACGTAGTGACTTTTGACGTCCTTTTACATATTTTTGACATACTTTGTAACTCTTTGGAGATGGAGTACAAAAGATACCTTGGTTGTTTCTTGTGATGAAATTCATGCCTTCTTGTTCTTGAAGTCTTATGCATGTTAAATGATTGATGAAGCTCTTAGTGAGATTTTTAAAATTTCCTTCAAGCTTTGTCTCATAAGTTTTTCCTTTTCTACAAATGTGAGTTTATGTAGGTTATTAATTATGCCTAAGAAATGAATGTAACTTTTTAATTGTGAATAATATCTTCCATTTATTGGTTTATTTTGTATTTTGACCCTTTAGTGAAATATTTATGCAAAAACTTACTACAATAAGCTATGCAAAATCTATTTTCTGCCAGTTTGAGCCAAGTGTTCAAATTTCTAGTTTTCATTATCCATCTTAAGTTTGGTGTATCACTTCAATTTTAATGTTCAATTTTTTTCCGTTTCATGCATCTCCTTCTCCATTTTCCTTTAAAAAATTAGTAGTTTTAGGTGACACCATAGGAAGCTAACCTTCTCCAGAGGTTGACCTCTATTTATAAGTGACCCACGGCTTTACAGGTCTTCCCATGTTTCTCTGAATTGTTGAACATCTGGTTCAATAGGGTGCAAATTCAGCAGATAACAATACCTTCATTCTTCTCTATGTCATGTATATCTTTCAATTTTTATCTTTTTCTCTTTTGTGGGTGATCCCACAATAGTGGTTTAGAATTTTTGGCCAAATTGGACACTAAAATTATTATTTTTAACTAAATCTTCACATTCGGGCACCTATAGTGGCTAAACCATGAGGAATTTGAAGATGATGCAAACTAGAGTCTCGCCACATTTTGTCTGTAGATTCTAAAAGTATTTTTTTCAAAAATTTTGGAATCATATTGCACTTCTTTTTCTATCTCGCACGGAAAACTGATTTTTTTTCATAAAACAACATTTTTAAAAAGTGGCACACACCATATAACGCATAAATTATTTTCTATGAAGGATAAAATTATAATTGTTTCAAATTTAGATTTTTAACTCTGATATCTAGTGCTTCCACTTGGTTAGATATATTTTTATTGAATATTTTTTCTTTAATCAAGTTTCAAAGTCAAACCAATTACAATTCAGACATAGCGCGATCGTATAACACGTAACTTTTATTGTATATATCTTTTTTTTTTTTTTTTTGTTGGATCAAGTACTTCAATATCAGATGCACTCATATTTTTCAATTTTTTTTTGATAATATACTATTTTTCCACATGTGCAGAACAAAGACCTTCATTTTCAATGAAAAACCTATGTTTAATAAAACTAAAAAAACAAATACATAATAAAACCCAAAACAAATTAAAATTATATTTTTTGGGTAGCTCATTCCAAGGAATACCATAATCATTTCAAATAAATTTTAAATGAATTAATTTGATCACCCAAAAGTTAAATCAAAAGTTACTTTTTATCAACATTTTGATAGGTGTAAAGGAGACTCATTTATAGGCATGGTTTAAAAATAGCGAGGTTCTATCCAAGGGGGTTTGATCTAAGGTGGTTTGATCAAAGCCTCTTCAATTGGAATCCTTAAAATGAAAATTTTAAAGGCTTAAATTATTATATTTTCTAAAAATATTTGATTTTAGAAAAAATCAATTCCTCTCAGAAATTGTAAACCACTATTGTGGCAACACCCTTGTCTTATGTTTTCCTTTTGGGGATGGCACAAGGTTTCAAGACATTCATTTCTCTTTTATTTTGACCTAAAATTTTTTTCTTTGTTTTTTCTCTCTTCGTATCATTCTTATAGTTCCAAGCTCTTTCTAATAAAACATTGTAGCAAAGAACATACTAACCACAATTCCATAGATCCCTTATGTGTTTGATATTTTCATTTTTGGGGAAACTCTTTTATTTTTCTCTTTCATGATGCAACTTTACTTGGAAACATATGACCTGTCACAGTGATTTCCAAGTTGGCTCTCATGTCTTCCTTTTTGTTGGCATTCTTCATTTTCTACTTTAAAGTAATTACTAACAAAATGGTTTTTAGAAATTTATTTAAAGTGGGGGCATACATTAGCATTATTCTTTTTCATTTCCCTTTTTCTCAGTTCTTAGTGTAGTATTTTTACTTCATACAATGTGTTTGTCACTTTTTGGATGACATTGGGTATAATTTCCTTCAAAAGTGTGATCTCTCTTAGCATATTAGATTCCTCTTAGTGGTTTGATGTGACACACTCCATCCACTAAGTTGTGAATTCGCTATTCTTTGATTGGTCCTCTATTGGAGAAATTAGGCACAATGTTCCCTAAGTTAAGACCTCACATGAACTAAGCAAGAATTATTTGAAAAATTCCCTACTTTTCATTTGTTGTTATATGGCCAACTTGCATAACATAACTTTCATGCATGTGGAGCCATCCTATTTTTTCTTGAGCTCCAAGCATACAAATTTTTTCTTGTCCCATGAAGCTCAAAAATCATTTTTGTAGGGCACCTTATTAAATTTATTAGGAGGTATAATTGTGGTATGGTTTCAGTGGGAAGCCCAATCTTAGGTATGACTTTCCCCATATACACTTGTGTATGTGTATGAGTGCATATCAACCATGAGTGTATGTGTCTCACCTTTTAGGAATTCTCACTCAGTGAATAGCCAAGAGTTCCATTGCCTCATAGTGAGTATGCATTTTTTAAACAAA